>PVKV010018068.1:0-45813 GCA_004027835.1 Alouatta palliata | reverse complement strand
CTGACTCCCTAAGGAATCCTGTTTCAGGTTTCTTTTGGGGTTGAAGAGATTTCAGACTCTTTCCCCCCTCAACCTCCATAGGCACTGAACCCTCTTTCTTGCTCCCGTTTGGTTGGAAAATTACTTTGCCTTGCTGAGTGATGTTTCTACTGCATCAATCCCCCTTTCAAACATTATTCCACAGCCTGCTATATGAATATATACTGTGTTCTTTCGGTAATGGGGAGGGGAGCCTGTCTCGCAGCACGCGTTTGTTCAGCTCTGTGTTGAAAGAGCACTGCCCTCTGCGTGAAGGACATCTGCTCACAAGTGAGCAATTGTGCTTCTGATGCGGGGCAGCACCTTTGCCTGGATGCGGCTCCAGATGAAAGAACAGATTGCCACGGAGCCACTTTTCCAGGGATCCCTCTTCCCAGCATGGGGCTTCATACATTATTGAGAGCAAACCTACTTTCCACCGCCATTCCTTGATGTACTTCTTTTGCCAGCCTTATTCAGAATGTCAGCATGGATCACTTTTCAACAAAGGCATAAAGGGCCAGCCAGGAAGCTTCCATGGATACATTATTGATAGTGTTTAATTATTATTGTACAGATTTATTAAACGACTCGGTTACTTAGGAGCCCATGTAGTTGCTGAAAAGAGTTTGCTCAACTTTGAATAGTAGATGTTTTGTCTGAAAACAAAATCTCTTTGTGAATGCTGTCACCATATTCCCGGTGTCTGTGTGAGGGGGTGTGTGGTGGTATGCTGGTAAGTGTTGAACAACTTGCGGTGGAAGCTAGGGGAAACAAACATTGTTTTGTAGTATTTGCTGATTACTGTGGTGTAAATAGTCACACCACAGCTGATTTCAAGTTGCCAACATGAGCAGCTTGGAACTTGGAGCTGGAAAGAGATGAGTAGTCCCATACCATTTTATATATGTATGGTATTTGCGCTACACCAACTAACAGATGTAGATAACGTTATGAGCATAGGAAGTAGTCATGTCTACTAAGATTATTCGGAAGTATTGAGCTTTGAGTGTTTTCTACCTTTTTAATGTAGCTTACTGAATCATATATTTATATAATACTTTAATACTTAATAATGGGTGTGCCCAAAACCAGCTCAAAAAATTTCTGGAAATTCAGCAGCGTGCGCCGTTAAGCCAGTCGGACTCGGCTGTAGCACACTTACCGGGTGTGTTTAATTGACTGCCTGTTTTAAATCGCACCTTGGGTTCTGGTGAAGTTCATGATCTATTCCGAAGGCAGGCTCATTCCTAACAGGACATCCCTGCACAGTTTTCTGCTGGGGTGTGATGAGCTGCTTGGCATCCTGCTAAGTGTCCTCGACAGCGAGCAGACACATGTACCCTGCTTGGTACATCCCAGACGCCTGTTGTAGTGATATGAAGGACAACAGCATTTTGCCAGAAGCTATAACGAGATGATTCTGTAACAGCAGCATGGTGACACCAGACTATGTTTTGCAATTTTCTTTAATATTTATGCTGGATAAATAATTTATCTCTTTTTTTCAGGTTTTTTTTTTTCTTTGCTTATTTTTTTTTTCTTCTTGAACATGTTGCTATAGACAGGTGCTAGGTTTCCGTGAATGACTGAAGCAGAGATTTGGTTATTTTCCTCCCAGAAAAAGCAGCTGTGTCAGCAGAGTTGAACTTCTGGGAATTATTTCCCCAATTCCGTTTCCCATCTCCTAATGCAAACTAATGAGATTTATTAAGGAGGAGCCCACAGGTTTGAAGGGAGTCTCTTGTTAGTGTTCCATCTTTGCATGGTGTTACAACGTCAGGACCATTTTACAGTCAGGTGTTGGGAAGAGGCATGGCTCTCCTGTTATCTGTTTGAGACTTACTGCAGATGTTCCCTCTAGTTGAGGGTGTTCAGGCTTCATGCTGTTGGTACTGGCAACAGGATCATTTGTACCGGAGGTCTGTCCTGTAGAGATGGTTAGTGACATCCCTGGCCTCTAGCCATTAGATACCCTCTCCCCGAGTGGCATCATTGAAAAAAAGTCTTCAGACATTGGCAAATGCCTTCTGGGGAGCACAGTGGCCCCTGGTTGAAAATTAGTGCTCAAAAGCTCCATTCTTAGTGACTTAATCCATCATTGTTTTTAGCCTTCCTTTTCTCTGGTTTCCAGGAACCACCAATCCCCTAACACTAGAATTGGGCATAAGGCAACCTTACGCCACCAAATCAGCATCTGCCTAGGGAACCTGGACCACAGAAAGAAAAGCAATATTTCTACCCTAGAATAGCTATCCCACATTCCCCAGCCTTCAAAAGAGGTACAGGAGTCCTCAGAAATGGGGTCTCTAGAGGAAGTGGAACCGGGACCCCTTCTCTCTCAGGCTGTTACTTGTGGTGGCTGCAGTCTAGTTTGTGAGCTGTGGAGCAGAGAGAGATCTCACTGGAAACTGGAGAATGTACATTTTGGAGGACTTGAAAGGTTCCCGCTACCTTTGGCTGAGGACGGAGGGGATATGGAAGATGGGTCTTTATTTAGAGGAAGCTCTTTCTCCCAGTACCTTGGAAATTGGCATAGTCTTAGCAGTTAGTCCAGATGTGAAATTCAGGATTACTGTCTTACTAGTGAAATAGGTGTGGTGTAGCTTAAGTCTAGGTGACTGAGTTCTTATTCTAGCAGAGGTAAAGGGTACCTTGTGATATTGGATTGTGTAAAACCTACATGGTGATACACCTGAGCCCTGTTTTTGGGACCCAAGAAAGCTGAGATTAGCTTTTCCTGAGAGTTCCTCAGCAAGGATGAGGCTTTCTGATTTTTCAGCTGGATCGACCATTGTGGCATCTGCATATGAGCAGACTCGTTTCTTCTTGGCGCTGCCTTGAGGCTGAATCCTCAGGTAGCTGACTGGAGAGCCTGTGGAGCTTCTTGTGATGTAATGTCAGTGCTCGGAGCTCATCCGATGTCATCTGAGACAGTGGCTGTAGGGGAGGGAGGTAGGCTCTGAGTCAGGCAGACCTGGAATGTTTTTCATGGGCCATTAGGAAGTGTGTGACACTGGGTGGCTGACTTCACCTCTCTGAGTCTGTTTTCTTGCCTGTCGAATGGGTATGATGATATCTTTGTGGTAGAGCAGTGGGATGATCGAGTGAAATAACAGACCCAAAGCCTCCTTCTCAGAGCAGGCTTTCAGTGGGCCTCCTCTGCTGTCACTATTCTGTTGGTCTTTCTGCCATTCGGGACATGGTCTCTGATAATGGCTGCCTTGTCCCCTCCTGCCTGTAGGACATAGAACTGCCCAGTCTCTGCAGGGTGTCTAAATCCTGCACTGCGCAGGCCCTTTCAGCAACACTTCAGGAGGTCAATAGTTACCTGCTTGCCTTTCTGGCTGAGATGAGATTTTATGCTTGTTACTAGCAGATCAATAGTGAAAGCAGGTTCTGTTAAGTTTTTCATAGGAGTCATTAATCTTTCTCAGCCTCAGTTTCCCTATCTGTGAAGTGAGTCTAACCTGGATGATAATGTACAGTTAGGTCAAGTGAGGTTGGCAGCCAGACACCCACCACCAGCTGTAACATAAGAACAGAAGTTCTCTCCAGACCCCCAGGTCAGCCGAGGTCACTCAGCTTGGAATAATGAACTGCCACATTGAGGATTCTTTTCCTCTCTTTACTTGGCCAAATATCCAAGTGGCACCTGTCACTCCATCAACTTGCTAACATACCTTTCAGTATCCACAAAATGTCTTTCAGAAGAAAACAGCGGGGACATGGGTGAACTCTTTTTGCTTCTAACCACTTTGCCAGTGAGGCTTAACTTTTCATTCTTCCTTTAGCAGCTTTCAAATATGTATATCATACAAATTTTACATGTTTGAGCATTTAAACTAATTTGGAAGGGCTTACATTTCCAGAACATTCTAGCCCTGTTTCCTTGTGACCTAATAGTCTTGCTCTCCAGGGTAAAAGAATAGGATGCAAATGACCATCGAGGGAGCACCTGAGCTGGAACTTGGCATGATGGCAAGATACCGTTCTGGGTTCATTGGGAGGTTTCAAAGGGAGTTTGGAAACCCTCCTAACATGTCATCTGAAATCTGGGACCACAGTTCTGGCTGGAACTCTTGTCACTAAAGCTGCTGATAACCAAAGGGTGTATTACTGGTATGGGTAACAGTTGTGGGAGGAGGGGGGTGACAGATAGCCGGATGATTTTAATGTTTATATTCCACTGGGGTAAGCTCTAACAAAGACCCATCATTTCCCAGATAACCAATTCTTTTAAAAGAACATCTGTTGAAACTGGCAATTTACATTCTTCTTAAAATACAGAGCGACATAATTAACCCTCTGGGGAGACTAATATTAGTTTATTAGAGACAATTTCTAGTTCTGTTTATTTTTAACACTAAATGATTTGTTCAGATGGGGAAAAAAATTTTTTTTTGGTTGTGCTGGTGGTGGCTTTTATTTTGGATTAACCTTTCCTTATCGAGGACATACAAGGTAAATAGCCACGTGATAATATATGGTCCCATGATCATCAACCATGTACCAACGGAAGCATTTTGGAAGTGCACAGTATTGTTTAACATATGAATAACTCTGCATATGGTAACTTTCAGGTACGATGAGTCTATTTTAAAGGGACCTCATCTGTTATTAATGTATGCGTGCATATGTTTATGTGGTTACCTTTGTCTTCATTGCCTTGGACTCCTTTGGTGCTCATAATTGGTGAAATTCTCTTGTGATCACGGCTGTAGCTCCTGCAAATCTGTTTACACTCTTCACAAGGAGGTCATGGACACCCATTGTTTTCAGTGCTGGGCTAGTTTCAGGCTTCTGGCTTGCTGTGAGGCGGAAGAGAAGGAAGACAGGGCATTCTGACATGGTACAATCAAATGAAATAGAAGATCCTCTCATGGCTCAGATGTCCTCTTTGAATTGGAAAACACACACTTGAATGTTGAACCATTTGGCCCTCAGTTCTCTGTCCCTCAGCAAACTGTGTTAACTCCTATTTTCTACACAATAGTCTTCAACTACCTTTACCAAGCATCCCTTAAAGTAAACCTGGCTTTTCTTCCCGAGACATAGGAGTCAGTTGCTCAGCCTAGGAAATGGCTCTGAGAACCTCACTCCGTCACCATTTGCTCTACTGCAAAACAGGACTCATTAGCAGGAGCTCACAAAATAAAACTATCGATGAGTCATCTGCGCCAGCTGTGCCCTCTCCCCGAGGCTGCCTGCCCTGCTCGTGCTTACTTGTCTGCTGGCAAATGGTTCTCCATCCTTCAAAATCCAGCTCTTGGCATCATATCTTTCACAAAGCCTTCCCAGACCTTTACTCACCTAAGCCATTAATCACCTTCTCTCTCAGTCTACTCGGACACCATGAGGGCTTCTGTATCATGACTTGTGTGGTTACAAGGTCATCTTTCCCCCTGGATGACATGCCCCTTGGGGAAAGGACCAATTTATTTAACCTGGTTGTGACAACCTAGTAGGTGCTCAGTGAACAGTTTTTGAAGTTAATTCTCTCCCTTCCCCCACGCTGATGTATATTTAAGCTTCAGTGGTGCTCGATGTCTTGTTTTCTTCATTGTTTTTCTTGAGACAGGGTTTTGCTCTGTTGCCCAGGCTGAAGTGCAGTGGCACAGTCTCTGCTCACTGCAGCCTCCGCCTCCCAGGCTCAGGTGATCCTCCCACCTCAGCCTCCTGAGTGGCTGGGACCACAGGTGCGCACTGCCACATATAGCTATGATGTCTTGTTTTCAGTGCAGTATGTAAGAGGGTGCGTTGCGTGCCTATGGGAGTGATTACAGAATCCCATCAAAATGGGAATCACTGACTCAAAACTAGAGTTTGTTTACAAGCTGGGAGATGAGAGCTGAATTTGAAACCCCAGGAGAAAATTTGAGTATATAAAGCTATTTTGACTAACTGTCATTTGTGGAGGAGGGGGGCCACAGGTGCCTTTGTGGCCCAAGGGTCATCTTCCACATACCTCCATTCCCTTGCCTTCCACTGCTCTCTTCATTACGCTCATCAAGATTCTGCAGCCCAGGTTGCTGCTTGTTGATGGACATCTTCACCTGGCTTTCTCCGTGGTCCTGATGTGTTTTAAGCATGGCGGGTGACACTTGCTATTCTCAATGTACAAAGGGAGTGTGGAGTGTGGGGCTGTGCTTTGGGGTTGGTCTCTAGGTTTTTGAAACTTGGCATTCCAAGATTCGTCAACTGGTTTCACATGACAAGTAAATGAGCAACCTGGAAGATGAGTGGCATTTCCACACACTGGGAAGCAGACAGTTCCGTTAGGTGACAGCATGTGGACAGCTTATGGAAGATGAAGTGGAAGGCTGAGCCACAAGCCAGTAGAGGTTGGATGAGACACTCATTGCGAAAAGATGTGTGTGTGTGTGTGTGTGTGTGTGTGTGTTCAAATTGTGTGATTTTTTTCTTCTTTTCCATCTGCTAGCAAAGTGAGTAAGTTGACCCATGACATGGTCCACTGGAAGGACCACCCCTGTGACTCTAGCAAGTAAGCTTCCCTTCTCAACTGTGGATAAAACTGACCTCCCAGTATGCTGGAGTCAAACATACTCAACATCCAATCCACACTGGAGTGTTTGCATGTGACGCACAGAGCACTCACTCGTCTACACCTAGGACCATGACAGTGAGCGGGAGACGGTCTCTGACCCTGGGACAAAGCCCGGGACCTGCCACTAGGAGATACTCACAGAATCACTGTTTCCCTTCCTTTTCAAAGAAGACTGAATTTATGTTGAAACTTTCTTTATGTATTGGCTTAGAGAAATTGACTTGTGGTGCTTATGTGCTCTGAATAATTTTCGGTGACTTACAGAGTTATAATTCAGAGACTAATTGGTTCTGAGAGAATATGCATAATCACATCAAGGTGTTTTTGTTTGTTTGTTTGTTTCACTGTTTGTCGCCTTTTGACAAATTACTAGGGGCCTCTTGCCTGCTGGGCCAAATGCTTGCCTGCCTTGATCTGGGGATGGCGAGTACCCAGTGTGCATGCATTCACTTCCCAAAGTCCTTTATTCATGACAGACATCACTAATCAATCAGAATCATGCTTCACACACTACTCCAAGTAGCCATTACTAATGACCTCTAGTCAGTGTGGGAGATATCTTTACCATCCCAGTAAAGTGATATTTTGATGAAAGCAGCATAGTTCCTCCTGTGGAGAACAGACTAGCCCCCTGTACAGCATATGCCTTAGTGAATTTTATGTCTGGTGACTTGCTGCGGTTAGAGAGTGGCCTTCTTCCTGCGAGAAGGTTGGAAAAACTTCAAGGCAGTTACCTAATGGAATAACATATGTTTCTTCCTTCCATTGTTTGCCTGGACCTGACGCTCACTCTTTAACCATAAGCCAAAGCCACATAGAAAAATGTCCTTTGTTAAGAATCTTTATGTAGGACAGGTGGCTAGCATTATTTGGGTCCTCCAGAAGCTTTCCTGGAAAGAAAGAATTCACTGCAAGATCGACAGGCTTGCCCAGTTTATTTCGGCGTGGCTTGATTTATGCACACAAAGTTTTGGGAACATATCTGTCACATCAAGCTAGGTTTACTTGTGTGAATAACATGTTTGTTTTTTATTTTCCTTAACAACACAGAAAAGCAATTGCATTTGGTCATTCTAGATCCCTACAATATCAACTGAGTTGTTTATAAAATACCTTTGGGGTGTTTAAGGAGAATTATTCTTTTTACAATTTCTGGTTAATGACACAGCAAAAACGAAAACAATAATAATGAATGAGCTAGTATGTATATAGTACTTGCCATGCACTTATATGTATATAAGCGTATAATCCACAGCACTCCTTCTGAATACTTTGCATAAATGGAACCCTCCCAACAATCTTATCCCCATTTTAGAGATGAGAAAACTGACGCATATAGAAGAGATGTTAACCAGGCCACGAGCATGTAGCTGGAATTGTTGTGTGAACCTGTAGAGTCTGTGTTCTTACCCACTGCATGAGGTGTGATCATCCTGAGTTTTCTTTCCATTTGGATAGATTGACAATAACACTTCCCTACCAGGAAGAGCGAGGATTCCAGACTTTTATAATGATGGGAAAGTGTATTAGTCCATGCTCACACTACTATAAAGACATTCCTGAGACTGGGTAATTTATAAAGAAGAGAGGTTTAATTGCGTCATGGTTCTGCAGAATGTATAGACTTCTGCTTCTGGTCACGCCTCTGGAAACTTAGAATCATGGCAGAACGTGAAGGGGAAATAGGCAAGGTCTTCACATGGCTGGTGCCGGAGGAAGAGAGAGAATGAGAAGGTGCTACACACTTGGAAACAAGCAGATCTCAGAGGAACGCTTTCATACGACCGCACTAGTGGGATGGTGATTAGAAACCATCGCAGAGGACAGTCCGGCCCCCGGTGCAGCGCACACCTTTGTGAGGTCCCTCCTCCAACACAGGGATTACAATTCAGCGTGACATTTGGGTGTGGGGTTA
Source organism: Alouatta palliata (assembly GCA_004027835.1). NCBI lineage: Eukaryota > Metazoa > Chordata > Mammalia > Primates > Atelidae > Alouatta > Alouatta palliata. The sequence goes on along the minus strand of PVKV010018068.1, from coordinate 37,312 downwards.
CAGAGCCAAACCGTATCCGAAGGTAAAAAAGTTGAGAACCAGAGGCTTAGAGGAGGTTCAAATCTCAAAGTGATGTCTTTCCTTTGGCATTTTGGATGGTTCAATAAAAATAAGATTGATACAGACACAAAGCATGATGCGAACAAAAGAAAATAGAAAACTGCAACAAAACAAAACCTTTGTGCCTTTTGAAATTTATTCTTTTGCAGGCATCACTCCAAAGATCCTTTTGATTTAAAGTCCAAGTGTCTTCTGTGTGAACCCCACACGTGGACTTTGGCAAGATGGCATCTCCTGGCTTTTGCTTGGTCCCGGCTTAATGGGCAACATATCAGTCACTTTTTGAGGAAAATAAATTTAAGGCTTGGTCATCGGTCCTTGAGTCAGCACATTGAGCGTTTTGTCAATTAGCTCCTCCCCCCATCTTTATGGTATGGCTTTTCCTGTAATTACAGTCAAGATCCTATAGCCGGAGGAAGGCCTGTCAATTGAGTAAGAGGCTGATGTCCATTGCTCAGTGACAGCCCATTCCGAGGGCTTTAGGCCTGTCCTTAGAGAGGCTTGTTATTTCCTCTTCAGGTACTTTGCTGCAACCCAGTTCACCACCATCAGATGAATGGAGGTCTCTTATGCCGTGGCTAAACCCAGGGGGTCACGCCCCTCAGACAGACGTACTGCAAACTGAGGATGCTTCATTGATTTGTATTTTTTAAATTAAAAATAACCTGCAGCTGTGTGCTTATGGGAAAAGATTTAGAAAGATTAGTAGTAGACTTTTGATAGGGTTTTATTCCCAGGGTGTAGGTTTGGGTAGAAAGTCATAGGAAATTGTCTTTTCACTTTTTTTTTTTTTTTGAGATGGATACTCACTTTCTCATCCAGGCTGGAGTGCAGTGGTGCAGTCTTGGCTCACTACAACTTTTGCCTCCTGGATTCAAGCGATTCTCCTGCCACAGTCTCCTGAGTAGCTAAGACTACAGGCCTGTGCCATAGTGCCTGGCTAATTTTTGCGATTTCAGTAGAGACAGGGTTTCACCATGTTGGCCTGGCTGGTCGCAAACCCCTGACTTCAGGTAAGCTGCTGCCTCCACCTCCCAAAGTGCTGGGGTTACAAGCATGAGCCACCATGCCCAGCCAGGAAAATGGTCATGTTTTGCTTTGAACCAGTCTGTACCTGGTTTATTGTATTTTATTTTTCAGTGAGTGTGGATTACTTTGATAACTTTCAATTACTATGTAGATAAAGAATCAAAATAAATAAACATATCTCTAATTCTCAGAGATTCCTTGAGAGAGGAATATCTTTCAGTGGATAACCATGGTCTTCTAAGCACCTGAAAGGGTGTCTTTTGCTAAATTATGGATTTTTATTTTTGCTTTAGAATGTTTGGGTGATTGGATTTGTACTTCTTTGAGGCTATTTTTCCACCTGGGGCTGTTTGACTTCAGTGACTCCCCTCATTTTCCACATCCCACATTGTTTTCTTCATATTCCCCCAAGTCCCCATTCTGGTCCCACCTCCCCATCACTCCTGACCGCTTGAAATACCACTTATGTCCTCAGAAGGCAGGAATGTTCCCTCCTCCCATTCATTTTACATTTTCCCTTTGCTTAAAAAAAAAAATCAAGCATATGTTTGCAGTCCTCACTCGTGTTCTGCTTCATCATCTAAAGTTATATATGAGTGCCAAGTTGGCAAAGCGTGTCCAAAGATCACTGCAGATGTCCTTGTAGTGTTGACCTTATTGGAGAATTTCATATCTATGATGAGCTGTAAATGGAATTTAAGGGAGGAGTCACACATGCTAGTAGGCAGTTGGCCTTGTGTGGTGCTTTTCAACTAACTTGACCAGCATCACAGCATCAAAGATGCGTATACCATTCCATGACCATTCAGTCTCCACTGAATCCACAGGGAAATGAATTTGTCCCATTACTCTGCTTGCTTTAGTGCTTAAGATCTTGAAGGGCAGGATGCATTCTATGCACCCCAAGTCTTTGGTTTACTCGTGGGTTTCAGGAGTCCCTTTAGACACCGTCACTGACAACTCACTATGTAAAACCGAACAAATTACTAGCTTTCTCATTATGGGTTGCAGTTGCTGTGGCCAGGGGGATGGGAAGCGCACTGAGGGACAGGGCCCAAGACATGGACAGCTCACTCCTACTTTCCAGGAATACCTTTTGCTGTGCCATCTGTGCGGAAGGAGAAGAGTGACTGTTGAGGACACATGGCCTTGCTCATTGATTCTCTCCTTTCCTGCCCTTTCAAGCCACCCAGAAGGAGAATGAAATGCTCAGATCAAGGGAGTTAACTATGGCCAAGGTGTTAGTGGTAGCAAACTTTGGAAGAAGGCAAGGTCAGAAATTATTCTGCAGGGAGCTTTGGGGATGTTGGTTGCTAAGGCCCAAGCCCTCTGTTGGATGCCTTTGGCTTTGGCGTAAAATAACGGATGACCCTCTGTTAGGTGTATCTCTGCTCAGGCTTGGGAGTGGTGGTGTTTGGGAAGGCTCAGAGGCATACACGCATGAGGAAACTGACCAAATGATTCCACAAGACAGACCCATTTTTTTTGCCCCGATTGTAGCTTTTCCTCCAATTTTATTCCGAATTTGTTATTTTCTTATCTCACGCCATATACAAAAATCCACTCAAACCGGATGGGGACTTAACCCTAAAACCTGACGGTGTAAAACTACCAGAAGAAAACATTGGCAAAAGCTCCGTGACATTTTTGGGGGCAATGATTTTTTTTGTATATGAACCTAAAAACATAGGTAGCAAAAGCAAAAATCAACAACTGGGATTACATCAATTAAAAAAAATTTCTTTATAGAAAGGAAACAATCAACAGAATGAAGCGGTGTCCTGCAGAATGAGAGGGAATATTTGCAAACCACACATCTGATAAGGGGTTAATATTCAAAATGCACACACACATCTTAAATGCAAGAAAAGATCTGATGTAAAATTGGGCCTTAAGGGCCAGGTGCAGCGGCTCACGCCTGTAATCCCAGCACTTTGGGAGGCCGAGGTGGGCAAACCACCTAAGGTCAGGAGTTCAAGACCCGCCTGACCAACAGAGCAAAACCCAATCTCTGCAAAAAATTAGCTGGGCGTGGTGGCAGGTGACTGTAATCCCAGCTACTCAGGAGGCTGAGGCCAGAGAATCACTTGAACCTGAAAGGCAGAGGTTACACTGAGCCAAAATTATGCCACTGCACTCCAGCCTGGGCGACAAGAGTGAAACTCTGTCTCCGAAAAAAAAAAAGAAAAGAAAAAAAAGGAAATCCTGTCATTTGTGACACATGGATGAACCTGGAGGACATTATGTTAAGTGAAATATGCTAGACAAATACTGCATGACCCCACTTATATATGAAATGTAAAAAAGTTAAACTCAGAAACAGGGAAGGATGATAGTTATCAGAGCTTGGGAATTAAGAGTGGGAGAAAGTTTGGGGATGTTGGTCAAAGAATAAAAATTTCAGTTCGATGGGGAAGAAGTTTAAGAGATTTGTTGTACAGCATGATGACTGTAGTTACTGATGTGTTATGTACTTGAACGTTGCTAAGAAAGTAGATCTGAAGTGTTCACCACAAGAAAAAATGAGTATGTGAGTTAAGGCATATGCTAATTACCTCAATGTATCCATTCTGTAATTATGTATATTTTAAAGCATGTTGTGTATCATATATATAAATAAGTGTATCTGTTTATTAAAAATTAGTGAAAAAGTTACAATGAGAACAAGTGGATTCATTTTTCTAAGATGGATATTTCTTAGTGTACTTTTAGGTTCACAGCCCATTTGAGTGGAAGCTACAGCGACTGGCAGTTTTCCCCCTGCCCTCACACAAAGCCTCTCTCATTATCTGCATCTTCCACCCAAATGGTACATTTTTGACAATGGGTGAAGCTACACTGAGCCATCATTGTCACCCATGCCCACAGTTTACATTAGGGTTCTGTGGATTTTGACAAATGTATAACGACGTATTTCTACCATTATAATATCACACAGAGTATTTTCTCTGCCCTAAAAAATCCTCTGTGTGGCTGGGCAGGGTGGCTCATACCCGTAACAGCAGCACTTTGGTAGGCTGAGGCGGGTGGGTTCACACCTGTAATCCCAGCACTTTGGGAGGCCAAGGCTGAGGTCAGGAGTTCAAGATCAGCCTGACTAATATGGTGAAACCCCATCGCTACTAAAAATACAAAAATTAGCTGGGTGTGGTGGTGGGTGCCTGTAATTCCAGCTACTTGGGAGGCTGAGGCAGGAGAATCACTTGAACTCAGGAGGCGGAGGTTGCAGTGAGCTGAGATCCTGCCATTGTACTCCAACCTGGGCGACAGAGCGGGACTCCATCTCAAAAAAAACAAATCAATAAATAAAAGATTTTCTTACTTGTCCCTCCAGCCCCGCAGAACCCTGGCAACCTATGGATTATTTTAATGCCTCCATAGTTTTTTTGGTTTCAGAATGTCATTGAGTTGGAGTCACAGGGTATGTAGCCTTTTCAGATTTGATTTCTTTCACTTAGTAATGTTCATATCAGGTTCCTGATATGCGCATATCCTGTCTTTTCATGGCTTGATAACTTACTTCTTTTTAGCACAGATTAATCCGTTGTCTGGTTGTATCAGGGTTTAACCATTCACGAACCGAGGGTCATCCTGGTTGCTTCCAAATGTGCGAAATGATAAATAAAGCTGCTATAAAGAGCTGTGTGCAGGTTTTTGAGTGGATGTATGTTTTTAAGTTGTGTGGTTAAATACCAAGGAACATGGTTGCTGGATTACTTGGTAAGCGTATGTGGGATTTTTTTGAAAACACTGCCAAACCGTCTGTTAAGGTAGCGGTGACGTTGTGCATTATTAGCAGTGATGAATGAGAGTGCCATGTTCTTGCCAGCATTTGGTGTCGTCCATGTTTTGGATTTTCTCCATTCTAGTAGGTGTGCGGTGGTGTCTCGTCATTTTACCAAGACTTAGTTTTCATTGTACTTATTGAATAAGGCACAGTTACATTTAAAAACATAGAGATAAATGGAAAAGTTGTTGATTTGCCTCTAAGTCAGGCAGATCTATAGGAAGCCAGAGAGTTTGGACCCCTGAGTAGATAAGACTCTTCTGATGAAATCTTACCATAACCACTGGCAATCAGGCAAGAGCCGGGAGAAACGCAACAACTTCCCTGGTCTGGGTTTATAGGTTCTATATTCATGAGGCTAGATAAATTTAAGCTGTCAGTTGGTTTGGTAGGGCGCGTGGGGGATACTGGTAATGAGTGTCATGCAGTGACAGTAATTATTGAAATAGTAAGTGGGCATTGTAACTGGGTAGTGAACGTAAGTAGCATCTTCGTATTGCCCTTCCAACACCTGGCATTATTGTGTGTTTAATAAATACTTGTTTGATTAGGTCTGATCACTCTTTATGATTGGAGCTTCAAAATGTGGACTCTCAGCGCTACATTACAGGGATAGTGGCTGGGCCTGAAGATGTCACCCTTAGCTGTTTTTCACAATGAAAGGTTGTTTTAAAATAAATAAATAAATAAATGGCAGATTAATGACACACCAGAATTACTGAGACTTAGAAGAAAAAATCCCCACATTTTAAAGGGAATTTGGCATTTTTAAGAAAGCATCAAGATTGCCCCCATGAAGCAGGGGAAGAAAAATAATGCAGTTAGACTTCTTATAGTGTATTTTGTGGTTTATTCTGATTGCTGTGTAAATTGCATGCTGTAATTCACGGGGCTTACGCCACAGCTTTCACAGTTTATAGAGTGGAGGTAGAGGAGGCATGTCCCTTCCCACCTAGGGACAGGGTTTTCAGGAGGAGCCCCTTTTCTAAACCACACATGCCCTGTTCACAAAGGTTATGATAAAACTCTACCCACTGAGATGCCCAAGATGTAAAAGTTATTGGTGGGGAGTTGAAAGTTATAGAGGCAGAGAAAGGGCTGCATGCCTTTGGCCTAAAGCAACACACAAGCATCGGGAGCTTTTCATGGCAAGAAAAATTCTAAAGGGACTGTTGTTTCACTGATTGAGTGAAGGAGAGCCGTAGCATTTATTTAGGCTGATCTCTCTCTCTTTCTCTCTCTCTCTCTCTCTCTCTCTCTCTCTCTTTTTCTCTATTTCTCACTTTCTCTCTCTCTTTAAATAGAGACAAGGTTTCACTCTGTTGCCCGGGCTGGAGTGCAGTGGCTTGATGGCGTGATCATACCTCACCGTAATCTCGAACTCCTGGTTTCAAGCAGTCTTCCTGCCTCGACCTCCCAAAGCGCTGGGATTACAGGCAGGAGCCATTGTTACTGGCCTTGTTTTTTTTGTAAATACAAATGCAACTTTCCGGGTTTTCTCTCCTTTGTTGGCACCGAGAGATAAGCATAACAATGATTGTGAAGATGGACTTGAAGGCTGAAGGAGTACTTCTGAAGGCTTTTCATCTCTTACGTACGTGAGGTTTCTTAATAGTTTGGCTTATGGCAAAAATGGTTTTATTGTAGTTCCATTCTGGTGGAGTCAACAATTAACTGAGCTTGATTAAGACAGAATTTTCCTAAGTATAACAGCTACGTGGGCCCTTCTCTTCCCATGCCACACATGATGATAGTGTGTAGCCAGCACTCAAAGGTGTCCGGACTGAACCTGGCTCAGTGAGATGGCTTTGCTTGGGGCGGGGTGGTGGAAGAGCAGGAAGCTAAGATACTTTTTTCCATCTGGCCTTGCTCTTGATGGCCGGACGCACACATGCTTTGCAGTCTTTCTCGATGGGTTTGGTCGTGGGGAGAACCCCTGGCCATCCACCAGCCCCTTTGTCATAGTCTTATTTTTCTTTTGGTTTCTGTCTTACTTCTTCACTTTTTACCTTAGCTAACCTTTCTAAGTGGTCAAGTGGGACTCAGGGAGGTTTTTCCATCCTTTGCAGACTGGCAGCGGCTGCAGATCACTTATCAGCTGTCTCCTTGGTCCCTGATGCTGGGCGGTGGACAGGTGTCCTGTCTCCTGGCTCAGGGCCCCTCTGCTGGCTCTTAGGAGGGCACTGATTGTACTATCTGGTAGTTGTTTGTGCATTTGACTCTCTTCCCTGTTAGGCTTTGACTCCTTAAGGATAAGAACCATGTCTTACTTCGTCAAAATCTGTAGCTCCCGTATCCAGCACAGGACTTGATACCCAGCCTCTGTCAAATCCATCCATAGAAGGCATTTGTGAGAAAATGAGGCCAAGGCAGTGGAAGTCCCGTTGTCTCCGAATGCTGAGAACTTTAATTTCATGCCCTGGGACCCCTCCCTGACATTCCATCTTTTTGCGCTATAAATAGACATTCCTGGCTTTGCCTAAATCGGATTAAGTAGTCCCAAATGCCCCTTACCATTCTGAGGCCTCACTGAGACTCATTTTGAGTCTTTAAAGGAAGAGGTAGAGGGATGGAGAAGCGGGTCCAAACCTGGTTTCTACCTCCGGGAAAAGACAACGCAATGCAACACAGCAGCGAAGCAGACTAGCGTGCCTCTAAGCACGTGGTGAGGGTTTCGGTGTGCCATGAGCTCATGCTGAAGCAAGGATAGCTTTTCCGTGTAGCATTTTGCCAGCCCCAGCATGCCACTGCTGCGGTCAGTGCAGTGCTAATGGTGTGTGTGACTGTGTGTGGTGGGGAAAGGAGGGGCTTTAAAATAGAACAGAACGTATAAACTGCTTGGCATTTGCTATGGGTGTTAAGTCTCCATTCCCAGTGCCAACATTAAATCGAATTATTCCCACCGCCATTCAGTTCTGCTCTGCACAAAATACAGCCAACATTTTTGCATTTCTTTCTCCCTTCCTCCTTTTCTTCTTTCCTTCCTTCCTTTCTCCCTTCATCTATCTTTTTTCCACTTTTCTTTTTTTTTTTTCTTTAAGATTGCTTCATGCTGCCGGGTTGGGTTAACTAACCGTGGTAGCATTTCGCCATGTCAAGCCAGCCATGGCAAGATGTGCCAGGTTCATGCTGCCAGAACACCTGGCTGAGACTCTGACAGCGTTTTCCTGTGAGTGAGGGTAGGGTAGATGACTCATTACAATTTACAAAACGTAGGGCTCAGCTTGGGTGTCATCTTGGTTATTCCAAGCCGTCTTCCAGCCGGACTAGCTTTTTGGGAACACATGTATACTTGTGCTGGAAGCCCCAGTAATATCATTTAATTCAAAAGCTTTTTTTCTATGATGAATTATTCAGGCAATGTGTTCCAAAATTGTCATTGATCAGTACAAACCCAGAGAGCATGTTCAACAGCGCCTGTGCTGGGCCTGCGAGGAGTCGATATTTTCTGGCTCAAAGAAGTTCCGAACGAAAGAATTCAAAGCCAGTGGGTCTCTTTCTCTGGATGCAAAGTAATGCAGGTACCACGCTTAGGTTCGCTGGTGTTTAGCTTGGCTTAAAACCCAGCCAGGGAAATACGCTTCGCCTTGCTGGGGTGCAGGTGGGGGAGGCTGTTCTTCGGCATTCAACAGTGAAGAATACTGGGCAGGACAGAGGGTCAGCTGAATGGTAGGGATTCAAGTTCTCAGTGAATGCTCACAAATTTCTGAACTTTGAACATAAATACCCTCACTGTAACATGTTTTCTTTTTTTTTTAATAATGAAAAACTCGTTTGGAGTATCACCTGCCTGTTGTTTTTTTAAAAAAAGCAGATATGTTGGTTCAGATATCTTTGTGTAAATATTTTGGCATTCTTTGTGAAAATCATCTTATTTTGAAGAGCTCAAGATGACCACCTCCAGCCGGCTGCAGCAGTGTCCAGGTACCTAGGAAGGTGTAGGAAATTGAGACTGCCTGCAAAATAGCTCACCCAGCTGTTCCTCAGAGTCCTGACCTCTTTGCTGGCTCTCTTTTAAACTGTACTCCTCACCTTGGGCTGTATGTTAGAATCACCTGAGAAGCTCTTTTTTCTTTTTTTTTTTTTTTATTGCGGGGGGGACAGAGACTTGCTCTGTCACCCCGGTTGGAGTATAGTGGTGGGATCTCAGTTCACTGCAACCTCCACCTCCTGGGTTCAAGTGATTCTCCTGCCTCAGCCTCCCAAGTAGCTGGGACTACAGGTGTCCGTCACTATGCCTGGCTAATTTTTGTACTTTTATGAGAGACGGAGTTTTACCATGTTGGCCAGGCTGGTCTCGAACTCCTGACCTCAAGTGACCCACCCACCTCAGCCTCCCAAACTGCTGGGATCTGAGAAGCTATTTTAAACTTGGATGCCCTGGGCTAGTTAATTAAGATCTGTGATGGGGAAAGATGTTGGGGTGGGTTTGGGATGGCAATGAAAGATGAAACCCACTGTGATCCTAAGTGCCCATCATCAGATTTCACATCTAGCAGAACAAATATGTCCTCTCAGAGTTTACTTAGAAGGTTTCTGGGGGTATGAACGTGAGTCCCATCCCCTTCACAAAAGTAAGACTGGCATCCCAGCCTGAGTCAGGGTCTTAGCCTACCTCTCTGAATGCTAACACTGTTCTCTTCTTCCTAACTTCTCCTCCCTCCCAAGCACACATCCTTGGAGCTTTGCAGGACGTATCTGCCCTTAGCCCTCCAATGTCCCTCTCGTTTTCTTCAACAGTTTTATTGACATATAACATGCTCACTATAGAATTCATCTGCTTACACCGTACAATTCCCTAGCTTTTAGTGTGTTCACAGAGTTTGCACCCACCATCACAGTCACTTTTAGAATATTTTCATTAACCCAAGAAAATAACCCTTAGGCATCACTCCAAATACCTCCTCTCCCTAGCTCCTGGCAACCACTGTCCAATCTCCTTGCTGTTTCTGTGGATGTACCTGTTCTGGACATCTCTTAGAAATAGAATCATACGTGAGCAGTCTTTTGTATCTGCTTTCTTTCCCTTAGCATCATGTCTTGAACGTTTATCTCTGTGACAGCATATACCAGTTCTTCGTTTCTTTTTGTGGCTAAGTAATACTCCATTGTATGGATATACCACATTTCGTTTATTCATTCATTAGTTCGTGGACTTTATGTCATTATGAATAATGTTGCTGTGGCCATCTGTCTAGTCCACAAGTTGTCGTGTGGACTTCTGTTTTCATTCCAGTATCCTTTGATGGCGTGTCTTGGCAGTGATGTCTGTGACGCTGGGGAAGTGTCTTGAAATGTTTTGCATCAGAAAAAAAGTCATCATTGCCAAGGCGAACAGCTCTTGAAAAGGGGACCGGGATACTTGGGTGATTCGTTTCATACTCTACGTACCGTAAGACCCGTAAGTGTTAATGGCTGAGCAACTCCGTAGGTGAAGAACAGCGATGGCGTTTTCTGTTCTGGGCCTCCGTGCTTTCAGCGATAGCAAGGAGTAAAACGACGCTTTCTGAGAGAGGAAGGTGCTGCGATCTTTGATTACTACGCAGCTTCGGCAGAGTGTGTATGATTAATGAGCCCACATTTCGGACGTTCCCATTTAATGTATTTGAGCCTTCTAACAACATTGCTTTTCATGTGTTGTGGACTGTTTTTGAGATTTATGAGGCCTCACTCGCAAGCGATGTGCGTCTGGATTAAGAGAACCTGAAAATCTCTATTTATGTCTGACCCCAGGAAATTCCCTTTAAGCTGCTTATCGGAGGAGCATGCTGAGAGCATGATGGGAAGATGTAGCCCTCCATTCCCTGGTAAAATCTGGAATCTGCTCTCATTTCATTTTCACTGAACTGAAAATAAGCTAACAGACGCTCAGGTCTACCTGTAAGTCAGTCTCTTCCAACTGTTCCACTTTTGGAAATGTAGTTTAAATAATACATATGCTGAAATTTCAACATCCCCTCATACTCCTCATCTTCAGTGTGCAATTCACATATAATTCCTTATTGTAAAAAAAATAAAATTTAAAAATAACTTGGTTTATTTTAATAAACTAAATGCATCTTTAATTTTACTCACAGAAAAGTGACTATTTGCTGTCTAAAAGCATTGTCATCCATGTGCTATGATCTTTGTCTTTGCGTTTTTAAAAGTGAAAGAAAATTTCCACATCATTCAAAATAAGGTTTCTTAAAAATATTCACAAGGTGCAGAAACATTACATGTGTAGATGCATTATTTCACCACCAGGGGGCATTGTGGTTTGACTGTGCATTTAAACAGCCTGCGTTCTATCAGTTTACCCAGAAAATAGAAGGCCTGCGAGTATTTCTGATTCCTTCCAAGAAGAAATCATATCTGGAAGAGAACAGATGTCGATTCTTTTTCCTCACTAGCAAACAGTAGTGTTCTCAAATTTACTAAACTTAGCCAGTTGAAGATTAACATGCAGTATATAATATGCATGTGCCTAAGTGTACAATAAATAGTAAATCACATTTTTATGCTTTCTCTGAACTTGGAAGCTGCAAGTTATGTTTTTTTTATTCCCTGGGTGTGATGAAATAAATAACATTCAAATACATTTTAAACATGTCAGTCAGGGGGAAAAAAAGTGCTTGGCAACCGTGTTTGATAGATTTCTTTTATGATTAATTCTCCTATTAAGTTTTAATGACTTTAAAGATATAAAACTCAAAACCACAAAACTAGGCATATTTAATAAATAACCAAAATACCAGGTGTATAGAAATGCATCTGTGGAAAAATGAAATTATATATTCTCTAGGATGTATTTAGAAGCTGCTTTTTGGCAAGCCTAGAGGGTAAAGTATCCCTGAAGAGGGCGGGGTGGGAGGAAGGTTTAAAAACAGTGAACTAAAGAAGATTGTTTTTCTTAAAGAAATTCACATGAGAAAGGTACTTTGTAAAATTCACATATGTAGATTACATCGCTGTGAGCCAGTATTTATTAGCAAGGTTGATCTCTCTGAATGTGTTTGTCCATCTCAGATTTTTAAGGATCCTCGTACGAATTTTCCAGGCTTTCTGCTTCTCAGTTTTCTCTCTGGGTTGCTGGGGCATGGAAAGTACATTGCTGTTTTGGTTTGCAAATGCTCAACAGACTGGCTCCTCCCAGAAGTGGGTATCGTGGTGCTGGTGTCTTAGTTATATCTTTCCTTCCCCTTTAACACCCAGAACTTACGAAATATGACTCGGTTTATCCTGAACACATTTCTCTGTATCGGGGAGGATGGGAGAATTAATTCCAGTTTCTCAGTTGCAAAAGTGAGGCTTGTCATGGGGCTTGGAACCGTGCCATGGTCGCATGAAGCCTCCCCATCTACAAGCCAAATCCAGAGCTTAAGCATTCATGCTGGGGGCTCTCTGTGGTAGGCAACAGCTGGATTATTTACTTTCTAGAACATCTCAACTTGAGTTCTTAAGCTGAGCAGTTTAGAAACCAAATCCACATTAATTAATATGAATAATGAGTGCGAAGTGTCACAGGGCTCCCAGAAGAAGAATGTATAAATGCATATGTTTTTGTATGTGCTTATGTATATGCCTTTGTGCACGAAAGGAGATAAATTGTGTATTTCACACAGTTCCTTCTCCTCCACTAAAGGTTATTATTGTTCCTGAATTTTTCTGAGCCACCAAAGCACAATAGGGTTTAGAGCATTCAGGCCAGGCAGTCCCCCCTTCTTCAGAACTTCAAATCTAAGATCTTTTAAATACACACAACTTATTTTTCAAAGCTGTGGCCCATCCCAAATGAATTCTAATTCACAGCCTCTAAAATGCCTGGAGTGAGAAAACAGAGAATATTGTTCTTTTCTGTTTGTATTATTTCATACTGAGTTAACACACTTGCCAAGAGTCCAAGGCAGCTTCTGGCTTGACAATGCCTTATTTAACTAGCCTACTTTCTAGAGTAACGTTAGGGTCCACCAGGCCTTCTCAGTGGGGCTTAGGACATCCTGAGCTGGAAGAGGCTAGAGAAAATAAAGGCAATCTGTTGCTCCCTGAAAATCATCTTACTTTTTTTTAAGGCTTAGTACCTAGATTTGGCCTGGCCAGCCAGGGAGCTTGGACTAGCATCGGATACCTAGACCCTGCCGGGCTCCAGAGAATTTCTGGGGTATAGCGCCCAGTGCCCTACCTCTTGGGGCCAGCCAGCCTTACCAAAAAATAAGGCTTCTGGCTTGCTCCAAACTCAGGAAGTTGCTGGGAAGTCTGGCTAGCAACACCCTCATTCCCAGTCCTGGCCATGCCTCTCGGCTCTCACTAGCACACCGAGCACACAGGCTTAAGGCTGGAAGAAACCCCGAGCATTTGGCCAGGAAGAGGCAGCTAGTTCCAGCTGGCCCACGTACTCCACTTTAAAAATTACCCAGATGATCTGATTTTGTAGAGAGAGTGGGTGGAGAGGACTCCAGGGCCATGGAGGAAGATTCGGCCTTTCTCTCTCTCATCATGAGTAGTGTGATTTGTAGAAAGAAGGACCCGTCAGCTCTGCAAACCACATTTCCTTGGCTGAGCACCAGAGGAGGGAAATGACCAGGCAGGAAGACACACCATCCCCACTCAGCCCCTTCCAGACCACTTGCACTCCAGGGTCTTCTGCTGAGTGTCGGCTTGGTCTGTGCCCGGGAGCTCCTCACGTGGCCAACGGGCTGCCTAGAGAAGAAGAGAACGACCTTCGAGTTTTTGGGTAGTGATTTCTGGGGACGTGAAAAGACTACATCAGCAATAGGAGGCAGCCCTCCAAACATAACTTGGCCTCCCCGTTCTCCCTGTGGACAGACAGGCCGTGTTCTCTTGGCCAAAAGCCCCAGCGTGTTCTTGGCGGGCGCTGACGTTCTGTATCGCTTTTGCCTCGGAAATGAATCTGGTCAGTGAGTTAACCACTCTATAAAAATGAAGAGTAGAGCTCGGGTGCTCGTAACATTTCAGTTTTACCTGAGAAAGAGAAGAGAAATGAAAGAGAGCCTGAGCATTCTTCTTGATTCTCTCCACCCCCACGAGGTAGGTTCAGAGTCTCCAAGACTGTATCCACCCACTCACATGTTTACTGACTGGTGAGCCCGCGTCCTGCTTCCCTATCTGCCCCTTTCCTGGATGTGCAGACACAGAATCCCCCGAGTGGGAAGAGCTTTGGCATGGAGGCTGTTCAAGGTTCTATGCTGATTAATTCTTACCTTTCCAAGGTCTGGTTGTTGCTAAGCTTGAGTTCTTTGCAGGCTCAAGGTCTTTTTTTTTATCTGAGACAGAGTCTTGCGCTGTCGGCCAGGCTAGAGTGCAGTGGCACGATCTCGGCTCACTGCAACCTCCGCCTCTGCCTCCCGGGGTCAAGCGATTCTCCTGCCTCAGTCTCCTGAGTAGCTGGAACTACAGGTGCACGCCGCCAGGCCTGGCTAATTTTTTGTACTTTTAGTAGAGATGGGGTTTCACTATGTTGGACAGGTTAGTCTTGAACTCCTGACCTCAAGTGATCCCCCCGCCTGGGCCGCCGAAGGTGCTGGGGATCACAGGCATGGGCTATTGTGCCTGACCTTGGGGTCCCTTTGATCTGTGCTGTTGTCATAAACCCTGGAGAAAAAAATATTTCTAGCAAAAGCAACATTATCCCAACCAAAGCGATATACATTGATAGTGTTCTTGTATTCATTCAGCCAACAGAAACACACGAAAAGAATCAGGAGTTTATTGAGGAGTGAGAACATGAGTGATTTCGGTGCATTGACTATTTTTTAAAGACAAGATTAACAGTAATAGGTAAACATAAGTACAATGTTTTTTCCTTGGCCAAGAACCGTAGATCAGATTTCACGTTCAAAATGAAAATGGTGCCCAGGCAACATCAATGCTTATTTTAAGCAACTGACCCTCGGGATAAAAATAAAAAGTCAAAAGGAAATAAACAACCTATGTTACTGACAAGTGATAGAATATTCTAGCTTATATTTCAGTTATTTTCCAACTCCGGCATTTCGAGGGAACGCTTTAGAATACTTCTAGTCCGGTTGGTCCCTAAAAAGCTGTCTGTGTTTTTATGATTAGAAAATACATTCAGTGAGGCCTACAACATGTCACATTAGATGTCTCATCCTGGAGTAAACAGGCACCCAACATCAGTGTCACATACATATCACCCCCACACTTGACATCCTTTGAGAAATGCCTTAGTCCCTCTCTAGCCAGATCAGCATTGTCTCTCTGGGTAATGTGTACTTACCTGTTCACGATCTGTTGGAATTATAATATGGTAGAGGAGGAAACGGTCTTACTGTCCTGTGTGCTGAGTGCAGTCATTCTCAGCATCCCACCTCGATTAATAAGGCGTGAAAGATCCTCAGAATCTGCACCTGTTCAGACAAGCTTGTCCAACCCATGCCCTGCGGGTTGCGTGTGGCCCAGGAGAGCTTTGAATCTGGCCCAACACAAATTTGTAGACTTTCTTAAAACATTAGGAGATTCACGCAGGGGCCTTTTATGCACAAACTGATTTTTGTTTGTTTGTTTTGTTTTGTTTTTTTGAGATGGAGTCTCCCTCTGTCACCCAGGCTGGAATGCAGTGGTGTGACCTTGGCTCACTGCAAACTCCAGCTCCGAGGTTCAAGCCGTTCTCCCTGTCAGAGTAGCTGGGATTACAGGTGTCCACCAACACCCTAGGATACTTTTTGTATTTTTTAGTAGAGACAGAGTTTTGCCGTGTTGCCAGGCCGGTCTTGAACTCCTGACCTCAAGTGATCCGCCTGCCTTACTCTGCCAAAGTACTGGGATTATAGGTGTGGATCACAGCACCCAGCCTTTTTTTTTTTTTCCTTTTTAAAATGCTCATTAGTTATTGTTAGTGTATGTTATGTGTGGCCCAGGAAAGCCGAAAGGTCGGACATGTCTTAACAAAAACAGCCCAGCCATCTAGCTGCAAGTCAGAGCTAATTGCTCTGCAGAATAGGCTGGGCCAACCTGGCCTTGACATCGAGGTGTGTCTGTGTCCTGTAGACCTCAGACGCAGTCCCCATTCTTAGGTTTTATTTTTCAAATCACGTTTTGCCTCAGAAATGGCAGCAAATGATTCAGAGCATAGTGATGTTGCTGATTTCTGGTAAGTAACGGAAAGCTGACCGTGCCGTCCATTTCAAAGGAACAGAAGAAAAGCTGGTGGTCAGGGAGAAAGAGTTGGGAAGCAGAGCATGAATGCTACGAGCCCGCTGTGATCTGTAAACCTGAGCTCTGAACTGCAGCCCATGTCTTGTCACATGGCTGATCTCGTGGCTGGGGGGCCCCTGCTCAGGAGGGTGATTACTGTTTCCTCTCTCCTTTGTCTCTGTCAAACCTACCAACTCTTCAGGAACACAGATATTTAATTATCTTCTGCTGTTACATCTGCATCATGGATTGGCTGGCTGTTCCAAAGTATCCTTTCTAGGAAAATAACAAGGAGATTTCACCAGCAGGATCTCCCCTTAAAGATGTGCGTGTTTATGTATACACGTGTGTATGTGGATGCACACCTGCCTGGCCTTGCAGAGTGGGCACTGTTTCCATTGTGTAGTGAAGCCCCCCACTCATGTCGACCAGGATGGGACAATGGCAAAGTTACTCAATTAATAATTGAAGCTCGGCCAGGTGTGGTGGCTCACGCCTATAATCCCAGCACTTTGGGGAGTGGAGGCGGGTGGATCACCTGAGGTCAGGAGTTTGAGACCACCCTGGACAACATGGTGAAACCCCGTCTCTACTAAAAATATAAAAATTAGCTGGGTGTGGTGGTGGCCACCTATAATCCCAACTACTCAGGAGGCTGAGGCAGGAGAATTGCTTGAACCCAGGAGGCGGAGGCTGCAGTGACCTGAGATTGTGCTACTGCACTCCAGTCTGGGTGACAGAGGGAGACTCTGTCTCAAAAAAAAAAAAAAGGAATAATAATCAAAGCTCAGTACGCCGTAGCCATTTTAGCACAAGTGGCTATTATCTGTGCTCTTACAGTTATCTGGGTCTGGTGGGTCTATATGGTGGGAGTATTTGCGTACAGTTGCAATACACAATGCTTTCCAGCTCTGCTTTCAGGGATGTCACCTTGGGAGCTCGAAAGCAGCTATGGCAGCACTATTTACACCGTGGAAATTGGCAAAAACTGACAATCAAGGCTTCATTGTTTTGTTTATATTGTCTTGACTTAGAAAGTGATTGCAATGTTAATAATGCAGATTACATTGAAGAGTAGAGTGCCTGTAACCATTACATTATGAATAGTATGAAAAAATTGAGGTGGCCAGGTACAGTGGCTCACTAATTCAGCACTGTGGGAGGCTGAGGCGGGAGGATCACTTGAGCCAGGGAGTTCGAGACCAGTCTGGGCAACATAGTGAGACCCCATCTCTAAATAAAATAAAGCAAAATAAAATCAGCTGGTGTGGTGGCACATGCCTGTAGTCCCAACTACTGGGGAGGCTGCAGTGAGCCATGATTGTACTTCTATACTCTGGCCTGGGCACCAGAGAGAGATCCTGCCTCCAAATCTCTGTCTCTCTCTCGAGGAAATATTCCTTCAGTGTATTAGTAAAGCAATCACCTATGAGTCACTTACGGCATTGAAGAATAAGTGAAGTACAAAAATATGTCTGTCTTTATTATTTCACTTTCATCTTTCTTTTTTTTTTTGGGGAGACAGAGTCTTGCTCTGTTGACCAGGCTGGAAGTGGCGCGATCTCAGCTTACTGCAACTTCCGTCTTTTGAGTTCAAGTGATCCTCCTGCCTCAGCTTCTCAAGTAGCTGGGATTACAGGCACCCCTCACCACGACTAGCTCATTTTTGTATTTTTAATAGAGATGGAGTTTCACCTTTTTGGTTGGCCAGGCTGGTCTCGAACTTCTGACCTCAAGTGATCTGCCTGCCTCACCTTCCAAAGTGCTGGGATTACAGGTGTGAGCCATTGCACCAAGCCACTTTTATCTTTCTGATTAACCAAAAAGTTATCAAGCAGTACTTACACTGCACTCACTCATCAACTGCAACCGTAACTTAGCTGTGGATACAAGAGTTGGGCACAAATCCATGAAGGTGCTGAGTGAGAATCAATTGGTTCTATGGGATTTACAATAAAGAATATTGCTTATTTGTGTTTGCAAATTGCGTGCTACAGATCCTTCCCATCAGTAAAATGTATAATAAACATGTGTATATATTCGCACACACCATTTCATTTTGGCAGGGCTAATTGTTAGACATTTACCATAGTACGGGATTTAATTCCGTCAGTTGCTAACTTGCGAAGGTGTTTGAGGATTCATGTCCTGTGCAGTGTGCCTGTTTCGGTGCTGGCTACAGAGTTCCAAAGCCGTAAGGATGGTGATTGTCGGTTGTACGTCTTGTTTCCATCTGATGTCCCCATTGGGTGGAGCAGGGTGACATGTGCCTGCCCCATATGTCCAGCAGCAAAAGCCACTCGACCTAATGGGCCATTGAGCGTGCCTGGTTCAGACTGCACGTTTGTAGTCCCAGGGTGTTTTCACAGAGCAAAAATCCTCTGTGGTTAGCAAATCACTGCTCCTCCCCTTTTTGATATTTACAACCCTTCCAACTGTCTGTACAAAAATCAGGAAAAGGCAGAGGATGGCTGTCATTCATGTAAAGGCAGCTGGTTACCTTCCCCTCCCCAGCACACACATCATCTGCTAATACAATTAGTCCACTGTCTCCGTTCCCTTCAATCAAGGCTTTTAGCAAAGTTTACAGGAATGCCTTCGTTAAGGATCTGAAATCTTTTGAGTGCTCTGAAATGATGCACACCAGAAACATCCAACTGAAAACAAAAAGGGGACAAGATGACACTTTGCTGTCCCATGCATGTTGCAGGCAAGTTGAATGTGAAGGTCATTCATACTTCAGAGGGCAGGCATTCTACCCCCTGTTGCCAAAGAAATGCCCAGGCCCTTTGAACAAAATGGTTTCGAGTGATTACAGCACGTCCTCCCTTGCATCTCCCTAATATATTTCTTGTTATTCTCGTTGAGTACTGCATTCAGACAGAGGTTGCCAATAAAGTTTATTGTAGGAGCTAAGTGTCAATATCTGTGGTACCCACCCCCCACAGGGTGCTGGTAATTAAAATGCCACAGATAGTCTGGGAGAGGCATGAAAATTTGATGGCAAATTGATTTCAGGTTCATCTTGAAATTTGTCCTCAGCTGGACTCGATACTTCTGGCAGACATGGGATGGCTTTTGTCAGAAGGGTCTGCTGGAATGAGACAGAGATGGCTTGATCTGAATATTAAGTACAGCTTGCTGTTTATGACAGATTATCCGTTTAGTGCTAAAACACCCAGCTACTTCTCTTTACACTTTCTTCTGCATTCAGTGTGTAA
This sequence comes from Alouatta palliata, assembly GCA_004027835.1. Taxonomy (NCBI): domain Eukaryota; kingdom Metazoa; phylum Chordata; class Mammalia; order Primates; family Atelidae; genus Alouatta; species Alouatta palliata. Next base: position 18,061 of record PVKV010018068.1, on the reverse strand, counting down.
GACAGCATCTCATAGATCCACTTTACCTATGAAAAGCAGTTGTATAAACTTGCTGGGCATCAGAAATAAAGAATTTTAGAAACACTGGCTTCAAACACAAGATATTCCATCCAAGATTCTAAACTTAGAAATGCATCTTACAGTTAATTTTAGAAAGCTGGAAAAATAATGATAAAGATTGTGTGATCAACTCTAGCAGCCCTGTGGAGTTTCCTCAGAATCGTGTATTACGTAAAAGGAAGAAGATACATATATAGAGAAAGAACTCCCAGTATTGAATATTGTCAATTGCTGGTTCTGTAAACTTGCATTTATGGATCACATCACAAAAGCCATTACCCTCATGTATTGTTCATGCAGAAATGCACTATGATGATAATACACTTTAAAAAGTATATTTGTTTGCGGAATTTAATTTGTAAGAGGTTTGAGGGAAAAATAGTATGGAGTTTTGAGTGTTTCTGATTTTAAAAATGCGTTCAGTAGAATTAAACATGTTCATGAAAACCCATTTTATCACTTGAAATTGTTGGAAAATAGATCGTATTTACTTAGCATTCAATGCATGATTAGAAATGGAATTTTTAAAAAAGCAGTACTCAAGTGGAATGCATTCATTTGTTTATTCAGCAAGTATGAGTTGCGTCCCTACTATGTGTGGAGCCAAAATGGATCAGAAGGATTTCTGGGTGGGACTTCAATGAGATACATGTCCCAGGTTTTCATGTTATTATGGATATATTATGCATAATTAATTTTTTCACAAGTACTTACACTAGTGATGGTAAAATCAGCTTGATTGGCTTGTAAATCAGTGAAGGTTCCTGTTTTATTGCTTTGAAACTGAATTTAAAAACAAACGCAGCAATGCCTTCACTTCCGAATGCAGCCCGCCCATCGGAATCCCGGTTTGGAAGAATCTGGATGTGCGTCTTGCTCAGTATTACTTTTCAGGCAGTCCCGGGCAGGAAGGCCCCTCAGTGAGAACAGCCCGGCACATGCTTGCGGGTCGCCGCAGCTGCTGCTTTGCACATTTAGGAGATATTTATGGATCTTTTATTAGGACAGTTTTTATGGCCCAAGATGAAAAGTTAAATAGTAAACGTAATGGACGTGTGCCTTTGGCGGTTCCAACTGGTTTCTGTTTTCATTCCCTCCGTTTGTCATGACCCGTTGAATTTTGATGATAGCATTAAAAAAAGAAGGATGCCTCAGATCATTTTTGTAAGGAGACAGGGTATGAATTGATAAATTAATAAAATAAACGATAGCTCAATGATGCTAAATTACCTTCTCTTTATAAGTAGGAGACTCTGTTTTCAGAGGTGGAATTTAATTTGTAAGAGCTTGAATATTCTCAAGAAATAGTGTGGGTAACATTTGATAAGATATAATTATTGGGTCTTAGGAAATAATGGCGGAGATAGTGTATCCACCGCCCTGTGTATGAGGGGAGGAATCCCTTGGAAATGACATTTCTTGAGGCTCCTTCAGGGGTAGAGTTTGCTTTAGCTTTTCAAGTATCTTACTGTTGTATCATTGGTGTTGGGTTGAATTTAACCTTGGGTTCAATTCAACGTGAAACTCAACTTTATTGTGAATGAATGATCCAGGGAAGTAGTAAAATAGTAGGCTGGCCTCCAATACAAATTACCTGTGACTCCGACGGATACTTACGAATACACAGAGGTGAGTAAAAGGATTCCATGGTCAAAACTATTAATATTTCAGAAATACAGTACTTATCAGAGCCTTTATATGTGACCATCTCATATACCTCTCTAAGAAGGGGAACAAATAGTATTTTCCAAACTTAGACCACCACTTACCATCCACCCACGTACTTTATATTTGCTGGAATCACCCTTACAGGGAAGACTTGCGTTCTAAAAACAGTGTTTTCTAAAAATGTATACTGCAGTTTCCACATTTTTTCTTCCTTTTTATCGCTTTATATGCCAGCCTTCTTAGGAACATCCATTGGGAAACTTTCTTTCCTTGCAGGAATCTGTTACAAGTCCTGGTTCTCACAATGTTGCGAAAGAGTAATTGTATGACACAATTTTCTTCATGTAGTATTTCTTGAGAAACCTATTCTGTTAATAGAATGACTTAAAATCAGCCAACCCATAAATATCGCTCAAGCATTTAGAAAGACTTTTCTCTCCATATAGAGCCTTCAGACATCAGAAAAAACTTAGAGTGACTTTCAGATACGGCAACCTAGTCCATACGATAGAACATTCTAAAAAGAGCGGATTTTCATTTCTTTCCTCCCGAACTTGCTTTGACTCCCTCCTTTAGTAATTAGATAATTATGTATAATTAGCACATTAATTATACGCAACAGCTGTAGTTGAGCGTGTGTGTGTACAACTGCTTGAAAACAGCTTGTGAGTTCACTATTAGGCCCATGAAATTTTCCTGTTGGCATGTTTGCACTATTCATTTGCTTGGCAAAGGATAGATTTATTTTCCATGTGTGGAGGTAAAAGCGGTGCAGTGAGCTAAAAAGTTAGCACAGGTGAAGTGGTTATAATCCACAGCCCTGATACGTTTAGACATGGCATCATCGCCCTTCCTCTGGGCCCTTGGTGCTGATAACAGCTTCCTTGACAGATAAGTGTACCATATTCCTTACCTGTCCCAGGACAAGTTAGCAAGGGTTTCTTGATGCATTTAAAAAATGCATTTAGCATTGGCAAAAGGCTTGTAATATATTATTAAGTGGAATAAGCAGTTTAAAAACAGTATGCACGGTGGTTTTCTGGCTATATAAAAACACAGGTATAGAAAATAGATACACATAAATAATGTTACTATAATTTGTCTGCCTCCTTTCTCTCGGAAAATACCAATGAATTATCTATTAAGTGCCACTCATCATTTGAGTGCTGGGAATACAGCACCATAAAGTTTCATATAGCAGGTAGCAAGAGGGCCGTGGTCTGTGTTTTGAGAATTACAGGCATTTTTGCGGCTCACACCTGTAATCCCAACACTTTGGGAGGCCAAGGCGGGTGACTCAGCTGAGGTCAGGAGATCAAGACCCCCACCTTTACTAAAAATATAAAAAATTAGCTGGGCATGGTGGCATAGGCCTGTACCTGAGGCAGGAGAATCCCTTGAACCCGGGAGGTGGAGGTTTCAGTGAGCCGAGATCATGTCATTGCAATCCAGCCTGGGTGACAGAGCGAGACCCTGTCTCAAAAACAGAAAACAAAACAAATTATTCCATAGTTGACCATTTTCTGAAATGAATTTGTCATTTTTATAATTAGAAAAAAAAAGAACTAGATTTCATAATGCATGTGGGGGAAAGTTTTTTTAAAAATTTATTTATTTATTTATTTTTAAATAGAGGTGGGGTGTTACCATGTTGGCCAGGCTGGTCTGGAACTCATGACCTCAGGTGATCCACCCATCTCGGCCTCCCAAAGTGCTGGGATTACAGGCATGAGCCACCGCTCCCGGCCAAGGAAACTTAAGATATAATTTCATACTCTGCATGCAGCGAGGCTTGTCATACGGTCTTAACTAACACGGAATTAAATGGTATATCTATGTTTGAGACAGACACTGAGATGAGATGCCAGCTCTTTTTATTTATTTCTAATGGTTTGCTTGGTGTGGTGACCATTTCCCTGGAAGTGTTCAGAAGGAGATAGGTGACTTGTGTCATCTGTGAACTTCCTTAGAAATGTGTGGTGGAGCCTTGCAGGCATCAGATAGCTATCCCTTGCAGAGCCAGGCTGGTGCCTAGGTGAGATGAAACGCTTCTGTCAGCTTTCTTGCTGGCCTCTCCTCGAAACCACCCGCGTCCACACCTGCCTTGCCACCTGCCAGACTCTGCGTTGCTCCGGGCCTGCGTGTTCAGCAATTCTGCAATAGTTTCTTCTGCAAAGATGGCTTAGCAGAGGGTGAAGGGTCGTCTTCCAATAAGTCAGCACTTTCAGTTAAAACAAGGAATAATGGCTGGGTGCGGTGGTTCACGCCTGTAATCCCAGCACTTTGGGAGGCCGAGGTGGGTGGATCACAAGGTCAGGATTGAAGACCAACCTGAGCAATATGGTGAAATCCCGTCTCTACTAAAAATACAAAAATTAGCCAGGCGTGGTGGTGCGTGCCTATAATCCCAGCTACTTGGAAGGCAGGGGCAGGAGAATCACTTGAACCCGGGAGTCAGAGGATGTAGTGAGCCAAGATTGCAACACTGCACTCCAGCCTGGGTGACAGAGCAAGACTCTGTCTAAAAAAAAAAAAAAAAAAAAAAAAAAAAAAAAAAAAAAAAATTGCCGGGTTCAGTGGCTTATGCCTGTTTTCCCAGCACTCTGGGAGGCTGAGGTGGGTGGATCACAAAGTCAGGAGTTCTAGATTAGCCTGGCCAAGATGGTGATACCCGTCTCTACTAAAAATACCAAAAGCAGTGATCCCATCTGCTCAGGAGGCTGAGGCAGGAGAATTGCTGGAACCCAGGCTGCAGAGGTTGCAGTGAACCAAGATGACGCCACTGCACTCCAGCCTGGGTGACAGAGCAAGACTGCATCTCAAAACAAACAAACAAACAAACAAAAAATACTCCAATCTTGGCAATCTGACAAAGTAGAAAGACACCTGACGGTGAACATCTTTGACCGATGAGAAATTTTGTTGTGTGTTGTTAGGTTTCGTTTGTTTCCCAACGAATCTCTCTCTCTCTCTCTCCCCTTCCCTCCCCTCCCCACTTACCCCTTTCTTCTCTCCCTTTCACTGCCCTCCCTCTTTTCTTAAAGCTTCTCACCGATTAAAAGAGTAGCATGTGCTCATCCCAATCAGTGAAACCATCCAAATGAATAGCAAGAAACATTGTTCTTGGCATGCCCCTTTCTTTCTGCCGTGCCCAGGCCAGCAGTACCTGCTGCCCAAGGACCGCAGCTGACAGCGCTCCAGGAGCCCTTCACACCCTTCTCTGAGCTCTTCCATCCGTAAACAGGCATCCACGCCAAATACAGGGAGGGATTTCTGTTGGCTTTTACAAGAACATTGTGCTATTATGCCTGCTGCTCTTTGGTTTTCCCTGGACCATCACAAACATCCCTCCAGGTCAACAGATAAAGAGCAAACTCACTTCTTCTCATACTGGTATAATCCATAGTGCAGATACTCTATTATTTATTGTAGGTAGATTTCTATTCATTTTTAGCTCCCGTGCTTTCTGGACATTTAGAAGCATTTTAGAAAATTGATATTACCTTGGCCAGGCATGGTGTCTCATGCCCGTAATCCCAGCACTTTGGGAGGCTGAGGCAGGCAGATCACAAGGTCAGCAGTTTGAGACCAGCCTGACCAATATGGTGATTCTTATTCTATTACTTTTCTGTGGATGCTTAAAATGTCAAAATATAAGAGAGAACCAAGAATAAAGGCTGTGTGTGTGTGTGTGTGTGTCTGCGTGTGTAATAGTTTCTAGTTTAGCAAGAAAAGGAATTTGGGTACCAAGTTATATCTGACAAATATTATTTTTGAGGAAAAGGTAATTTAATAATAATTTAATAATTAATAATTTAATAATAGATAATAAACTCCTCAATACATCAATTGGAGAAAAATCATTCATACTCCTATTAAATGCACTCTAAGATTTTAATATTCTGAGATACCTTTTTTTTCTTATTTGGAATGCCTAACTTTAAGTGAAGAACAGGACACCTCATCATCTCAACTTAAAAAAAAAATAGCTGGGTGGTGGCACGTACCTGTAATCCCAGCTACTCAGGAGGCTGAGGCAAGAGAATTGCTTGAAACCAGGAGGAGGGTGCAGTGAGCCGAGATCACGCCACTGCACCCCAGCCTAGGTGACAGAGCAAGACTCTGTCTCAAAAAAAAAAAAAAAAAAAAGGAAAATTGACATTATCTCTTCAAATGTATAAACTCAGATTTCCTCTATGATGTTGGAATCTTTAAAATACCTTGCACACTTGGCCTATACCCACAGTTTTGTTCCCCAACCGTCGTTCTCCGTTTTGCACATGTACCGTCACCTCGTGTGCTTCCACACCCTTCACACATACCTGCGGAGTGTATCCTTCTGTGCTGGTGGAAGTCCAGCTGAAAGGATCCTTATTTAGCATAATTTAAACATGAGGGTTTCCTAATGCTCCTTCCATTTAAATAATTCAAAAGTCCGCAGCAAGGTGCCTGAATACTACTAAGAGAGGAGAGGTGTTAATGGACACATCATTGAGGCTGAAGCCAAACTGTGTTATTCTGTCTGCATTTGAGAACTGTAAGAAAAAGATCAGGATTAACATCACCGTTATTGGTGTCAGCTCAGTCTGCTGCCTGCACCGTTTTTGGAGACATGGGACTGATTCCTGAGAAATCATTTTTTCTCCTCCTTGAAAATGGTGAATTTAAAGTGGTTTGAATTTTAACTGCATTATTTGTTTGCTTTATATAGTTTTTAAAGTTTTATGAAAAAGTCTTACATGTGTTTTTTATTTATGAAATCGGGGCAGCCATCCTTCAAATATGAAGTAGGGATCTCAGAATATTAAAATCTTAGAGTGCATTTTATAGGAGTGTGAATGATTTTTCTCCAATTGACATATCAAGGAGCTTATCATCTATTATTAAATTACATTTTCCTCAAACAAAATATTTACCAGATATAACTTGGTACCCCAATTCCTTTTCTTGCTAAACTAGAAACTATTACATACAGACACAGACACACAGACACAGACACGCACATACACACACACACACACCCCTTTATTCTTGGTTGTCTCCTATATTTTGACATTTTAAGCATCCACAGAAAAGTAACAGAATGAGCAATTGAAGATCGCCAGAACTGAAATTATTTCCAGCTATGTTTAAATATGAATGTCTTGTTCGACTCTTAGCATATGTATTTATGGCTGTGTGATATCATTATGGCATCGTAATGAATGTCTGCTGAATTATGTGGGATTCAACAGGGCATACAAATGGCTTTGAATTCTGTAACTGTCGTGCTGTGGTCCAGAGAGGGTGGAAATTGAAATATCCCCCTGCATCAACACATCTGTCAGCAGTCCTGAGCACTCCCTGCAATCCCTGTCTGGTGGAGGCGAGAGGTGGTGAGGATGGAAAGGGCTATGCCTTGAACCCATGTAGGGACCGGCCTTAAAAAACTAAACACAGACCACGTTACGGAGGTGTTTATTTACCTTGGCTTTGAGGTTTATTTCCATGTTGATTAAGACGGTATTGTAGTATATAACAAGGAAGAAATGAAATGAAAAAAAGAGAATGATGTTGTATAATTTTTTTTTTCTTATTCTGAATGTCTAACTTTAAATGAAGAATCAGGACAGCTTATCCTTAAGTCTTTTCTTTCCTGTTGAGTAGCATATATGTGCGGATCACAGAGATGGACTGAAAAGAGAAGGAACAGTTCTGGGTTTGTATCCTAGCACCCACCTTCCCATGCCTTTGAACTTGGCAATTAGATGGTTGGAACTTCAGTTTCCTCATCTGTTAACATGAAAACAACAGTTTGTGCTCCCCATTATTTTTGTAAGAGTCACATGAAATATGGACCTACAGAGTCTAGCGCGGTGCTTTTTAAATGGTGCTTAATATGTGGTAGTTGTCGCTGTTTTTGTTATTATCATTCATGTTATGTTTTTTTGTTTTTTGAGATGGTGCCTTGCTCTGTCACCCAAGCTAGAGTGCAGTGGCTTGTTCTCAGCTCACTGCAACCTCCACCTCCCAGGTTCAGGCGATTCTCCTGCCTCACCCTCCCGAGTAACTGGGACTGTAGAGGACTGCTACCACGCCTGGCTAATTTTTGTATTTTTAGTAGAGACGGGGTTTCACCATGTTGGCCAGGCTGGTCTAGAACTCCCGACCTCAAGTGATCCGCCCACCTCGGCCTCCCAAAGTGCTGGGATTACAGGTGTGAGCCACCGCGCCTTGCCCATAAGTGTTATCTTTATATAATACACTCACATCTCTCTTAGGAGTAATTTTTCCATTTCTACGTAATGGAAACTTACAGTTTTAGCGTTAGCAACACATATTTACTAGGCATCTAGGTTTCATTTATTTAAGAAATATTTAATGAATGCCGATTGTGCACCAGGCACACATAAGGCCCTGGGGAACCGGCGGGCAGGCACACACAGAGAGGTCCCAGTGGTGCCGGGCCAGGACCTGCTTCCTAGGAGGTGTCTGGTTTCAAGACAGGGATTTCCTTCAGCCGGGTGGTAGAGAAATGGATTACCTGTGATTTCACTGTACAAAAAAATGACCTTTCAGCCCTTAACCAGCGGCATCCACATGTGCTCTGTGGTACTCAGTGGCACTGTGGTTCACAGCTGTGGTCTTCTGAAGTATCAGAAAAGGCAGCTTACAGAAAAACAACTTGCTTGTGCATTGTTTTCTGAGCCGATTTCTCACCTCCTGGTTTGTTGATAGGTGTAGTTTTTGTTTAGCTGTTTTTCTAATTTAATCTTATACATTAAGTAGCTGTAGATGGATGTATAGTCTATGAAGTGGGGGCAGTTGGCTCCTCCTATTAGCTGTGTGGCTCTTGTGCAGGTGACCTGTGCCCCTGGCCTCAGGGATCTTGTCTCTAAAATGAGGCTCTTGACATTACCTACCTTTCCCAGTTGTGAAGATTAAAAGGTTTTGTGTGTTAAAGTGCTTGGGATGTGCTCAGGACCCAATGAGGGCCACACAACTCGCTCCAATTGCTTTCTTATAGGCAGTAAGTGTGTTGCTCTTTAATACTCATCTTTAGGACCATCATTTTGATTACATTTTGGCTTAGTTTCTTCCTCTACCTTCTTCTCATGTCAAACCTTTCCATGGGAGGAAAAACATATTAGCAGTCTAATATGTTTCCTTCTATTGTATAATACATGTAACATACATGCATCATACATGCAACATGCATGCATAATACATGTGTGTTACATGCACAATACATGCATGTTACATCCATTGTATAATATGAATGAGGCTATAAGGAATGTATATTACATGTATAATACATGTATGTTACATGTATTATATATATAATATAAATAAAGATATGCATGTATGTTACATGTATTATATTGCATGTGGCTATAGAGGCATATACATATCCATATTTAGAGTGTGCTATAATCAGAATGTTTGCATCCCCCCAAAATTCACTGGTTAAAATCCTAACCCTCAAAGAGATGGTACTAGAAGGTAGGATTTTTAGGATATTATTAGGTCACCAGGTCCGAGGGCACTCATCCCCATGAATGGGATTAGTGTCTTTATAAGACAGACCCAAGAGAGACCCTCATCCCTTTCACCACGTTAGGAGACAGTTAGCAGGTGTCGTCTGTGAGCCACAGTGGACCCTTACCCAACACCACATCTACCAGCAGCTTTATCTTGAACTTCCAGCCTCTAGAATTGTGAGAAATAAATCTCACTCACTTATAAGCCACCTAGGTTATGCTATTTTGTGATCGCAGCCTGAATGGACTAAGGGTTTTTGAGATTTTTTTTTTTTTTTGCATTAGTTTTGTCTGATAGAACATGGAATCATTCCATGCACACGGTTCTGTATTGTAGTATGGTTTTCCGTGCTGAGGACATACCATGACTATGCAGTCATTTCCCAGATGGAACATAGTGAGGACCATTCACTTAGTTTCTACATGTTTCTCCCTCCACTCCCATCCTGGCCACAGATAGTGATACAATAAGCATCCTTGTTCACATGTCCAGACCGAAGCTTTTATTCCTATGGGATGAGTTCCCAGGCGTGGGACTGCAAGGACAGACTCTAAATTTTGAAAATGGATTTTTATCATTCTAATGGATTACGGTGAAGAGAGCCAGGGTCTTGATAGAAACACTCAACTCAGAGTGAATTTTTTCGATGTAAAAGTGGCTGGTAATTAAGGGTATACACATTAAAATGAGTAATTTGACCAGCCCATCACAGTAATAATTGATTTTAGTGTCTTGAAGACTTCTGATTTCATTTTCAAGGCTAGGAAGGCTGGGGAAAGCTCACCAGTTTTGCACACATATTTTGCACACAGGTATTAGAGCGCATCCAGCCTGCTTGTGCTAGTGGTTCTGTAAAACAAACAGAGCTTGAAGAAGTGTCGTCTCGGATGCTAAACGAAGATGGGCAGGGGCTGTCAGGACTGTCTTGGGGGAAAAGTGTTGGGACTCAGTCTAGACTGAGGTGGAGTGGGGTGGGGCCAGGGCATGAGGGCCCTGGCTGATTAGTAATGTTTGTTATGAAGTTTGAGGTATGTGGGGAAAGTATCATGAATCCCTGCGTTGGCTAACCCTGTACCACAGTCCGTGATTCACCTCCCCAAATCCCAGGGCCAGATACTAGAACATCTCTGATGAGGACTGCTTTGCTCTTTACTGCCACCAGAGGTCCAGTTTTTCTGAGTTTAGGGGAGCCTTGGTGGTATCTGATAGTCGAGAGATGAGTTTACATTTTTCCATGGTGGTAACAACCAAAAGAAGACAGAAGAGCACAAAATAGACAGTGCTGTTCTGGGGTTGCTGGCGGAGAGGGTGGACACCAGGGTGAGCAGTTATGGGTGAAGGGCTGAATTTGCAGTGTCAAGGAGATTGCATCCAGGTCCCTTCTGGAAACACACTTCCTGAGCCTTGTAGAATTGAGTCGATTCTGTTTAACTGTGCAGTGAAGAAATGACTTCCTTGCTTTAAACCATTTGACAGCTCTCTTACATACCTTAATTCTTCATTCCACTGGCTCTTGGAGCAGCCTCAAAAGTCATTTTATCTTCTTGACTCTTTGATATGGTTTGTGTTTATGTATTTAAAGTAAGTAGAGATGGGGTCTTGCTATGTTGCTCAGGCTGATCTCTAACTCCTCACCTCAAATGATCCTCCTGCCTCAGCCTCCCAAAGTGCTGGAAATAAGATATGAGCCACCAAGCCTGGCCTTTATATTATTTTTTTCTTTTTCTTTTTCTGAAGTCAATGAATTGAACCAAAGATAGTATTTTTTAATGGGAGTGTGTTGGTGAATGGTGATGGGGTATTGCCGCAGAATATCAGAAACAGGGGTGAAGAAGCTAGAGAAAGCTCAGAGACAAGGCTCAAGTTCAAATCCAACCCTACTGCCTACCACCTGTGTGAAGCTGGGCTAATGATGTGTTTAGGTTTCTTCCTTTGTTAAATAGGTTGAGTTCTACTTATATTACAGGGTTGTCATGCACGTTGATGAATTAAACACAGTAATATGTATAAATTCTGAATTAATATTAACCAAAGAAATGCAACATCATATTGGTTCCCACCCTAGCTTATAGGTATTATCAAGATGGCTACCTTTCCAAGTGTCTTCTTATTTTACTAGTTCCAAAAGAGTGTCTCTTAATATATTAGGTAGCGTTTAGTCAGCACTTTAACAAATACTTCTTTTTGGCATAAGAAGCCCATGTGAAAATACATTTGACCCTAAACCTATGAAAAGTGACTTGTGTGTGGGAGTGGGATGGCTCAGAGGCGAAGGAGGAAGTACGTCTGGATTTTTATTGTTATGTATACAGTTTGGGTAGTGGATATGGGGACAGTGAGTATTTGAAGCTCACAGCAGGCACATTTTGCAAATTTTCCGGAAACAGATTCAGAGAGATGAAGTATTTTGCTGTGAGTCACTTTGTAGTAAGTGGTAGAGCTGCTACAAACCCAGGACCGTCTACGCCCACAGCCTGCGTTCTTTTCATGTACACAGGCGTATGGAAGAGAAGGCAGTGATGCAAGACGCTTTATTTTTTAAACTTCAGAAGCTGATTTGAGATTTATTCATCTTTGGCATACTCTCTTTACTAAGGCAGGCTGTAGACTCATGAAACCTAGAAGGAGTTGAAAAATAAGAGTTAGGATTAAAAAAAAATGACTAGTGAAATCAAGACACAATTTTGCTTAACTGAAGGCTTGCTGTATGTCGAAGAACAACAACAACCTAATTCTTGGAGTGTTTCCGAGGCTGAGCCTTTTCCCACAGGGTGCTTGTGTTCATGGTGTGCAAGCTCTCCTCTATGCGCACAGCAGTCGCTCCTCCTGCTCCTGGGCTGTGCCTGCAGTCTGTCCCTCTGTCTCCAATGTCACTCTTTTCTGCCTTCTTCAGAAGCTGTTACATGACCTCCAATTCTCTCTTTGACTCCCTATATTACCATTAGAAGACATCTACACTGGGAAATCGCTCAGTTCCTGTTTTTGATTAATATTTTATCAGCCGCAAGAGGAAATGGTATTCTATAGCAACACTAATAAGTAATTGAGCAGATGAGATGCCTTCGCTAGCTTTGGTAAAAAGTCTGGGCAAGGTTACAACGGAGGTGCTCTGATGCGACCTGGGATGATGAAGTCAAGCATCTGAGTCAGATATTTGGTTGAGTTAAAAATCTAACACTGGGCTGGGCGCAGTGGCTCACACCTTAATCCTGACACTTTAGGAGGCCTAGACCGGTGAATCACTTGAGGTCAGGAGTTCAAGACCAGCCTGGCCAACACAGTGAAACCCCGTCTCCACTAAAAATACAAAAATTAGCTGGATATGGTGGCGCATGCCCTGTACTCTCAGCTACTTGGGAGGCTGAGGCAGGAGAGTTGCTTGGACCTGTGAGGTGGAGGTTACAGTGAGTTGAGATCCCACCACTGTACTCTGCACTCCAGCCTTGGGGACAGATTGAAACTCCGTTTCAAAAACAAAACAAAACAAATAAAATCTAACATTGGAACGAGCAGAAATCATGCTCTAAATCCTTCTTTGAGCAGTGGCTTACCCAGCTGTATTTATCTAAGATGGTAGGAGTAGTAATAATGTCTACCTTCATTTAAAGACACATATCTCAACCAAAGGACCTAAAATACTTTTCATAGTGTTTAATATGTGCCATTATGTAGAAATTAAAGATAAGGTAGACAGATGTAAACTGGATTCCCTGCCTTACCCAGCAAATGCTGAGAATCCTGCTTCCGCTCCTGTATTCCAATGCCTCTATACAAGAGGAACTAGTACAGCTATCAGTCACAATGCCATGTGGTAATTACCGAATCATAAATGTTTGGGGAGCTGAAGGTCATGGGCTTAGTAGCAACTCTAGTCTGATTCCTTGTGAATTTTAAATGCTTGTACTCTCTATCTGGGTGATGGTATTTTAATTCCCCCAGACAGTCTGATGGAGGTGGGGGAAGAGTTATCCTTCCATATTTATTTTGCTTCACCCTGGGTGAAACCTTTCGTAATGTGGTACAGTGTGTACTTCTGCAAATGGAAATTGTTTCAGCACATTGCAGTCACGCTTCCCTGTTGAAAGATGCTCCGTTTTCCCGCATCCATGATGTCCAGCACAGCATCTGATTTATGAGAACGTGACCCTGGGGTCTTCTGGAACAGCTGCTCACCCACTCCCTGCAGGAGGCCGGGGCTATCAGGGGAGGCCCAGAGTGCAGCCGTGAGCTGGAGTTTTAGGGTCAAGAAATTACAGATCAGAGCACAGCCCATTTTAAGAAATGCCAGTAATTTCTTTTTCTCCTTGTTCTTCTTTTCCTGAGTATTTTATTAACATGGGCTCCTGTACGAATGCACAGTTCACTTAGGTCTCTGTTTCTTGTGGATCATATGGGAGCTTTCATTAAATTGTGGCAATTCCAATTTGAGTGCTTAGCAAGTCAACATCAAATAACATTAAGTGTGTTTCAGCCTGCAAACATCACTTTGTAATTCTTGGATGTGTTGGGGCTGATTTCCTTCTTCCTGCTTTTTTCTCTTCATGAAGTTATGATTTTTATTGCAAAGGTACTGCTGTTGTTGGTTTCTAAAGGCAATTGTCATGGTATGAATGATATTGGAACCAGACGCAGCCATGATGAGCAATACTCGTTATTTGTTTATTTTTGTTGTTGCTGCTGTAAGCCACTTTCTTTTCACTCTCCCTCCATTAAAATGCAACTTAATTGGTAAATTTAGTTGGCTAGAGATTTCGTTGATTGACTGAGATAGCGTTCTGCTCTGTTACCCCGGCTGGAGTGCAGTGGTGTAATCTCGGCTCACTGCAACCTCCACCTCCCCAGTTCAGGCGATTCTTCTGCCTCGACCTCCTGAGTGGCTGGAATTACAGGTGCCTGCCACCACACCCAGCTAATTTTTGTATTTTTAGTAGAGATGGGGTTTCACTATGTTAACCAGGCTGGTCTCGAACTCCTGACCTCAGGCAATACACCTGCTTCGGCCTCCCAAAGTGCTGGGATTACAGACGTTAGCCACCCTGTCCAGCCTATATTTATCTTTTTAAATAACAAAGTATTAGCATTGTGCTAAATAATATGTAGTATATAATAAGGGAGGTTAAAGTATGAACTATTTTGATTTTTATAGATTTTTTTTTTATAATACATAGATTTTCTTTCTCTTCTTTTTTTTTTTTTTTTTTTTGAGACAGGTCTAGGTCTGGCACCCAGGCTGGAGTGCAGTGCAGTGACATATTTAAGGCTCACTGCCACCTCCAACTCCTGGGCTGGAGCATTCTTCCTGCTTCAGCCTCCTGAGTAGCTGGAACTGCAGGTGCGTGTCACCTGGCTTCACATGGCTAGCTTCAAGTGGTCCTCCTGCTGTGATCTCTCTAAGTACTGGGATTATAGGCATGAGCCACTGTGCCCAGCCAGATTTTCGTATATAAAGTCAAATGGGAAATATATGTTTATAAGAAATCGTTCTTTTGGATCTTACTTTTCCATAGGGATTGAGTCATAAAATGCCTGTCAGCATCCACTGCATTTTGAAGGGGACATTAACAAAGAAGATGGTAGCAATATCTTCTTCTCCCCTAGTTTGTCCCATTTGTACTGACTCTGACCCAGGTTGCCCTGACTTGAGAATTACTAAAAGTTTCAGAAAGATGTACACGGCTTAAAAAAAAAAAAAAAAAAGTCTGAGAAGAAAGTATAATTCTTTTTCTTCTAAATGGAGATATAAAAATCATATAAGCATGATTTATCATTTGATTAGAACATTATACTTTATGGTTGTACAGCACATGTATCATTCTATCTGCTTCTGACGTCCAGTAAGCAGCTCTGGCTTTTGTAACTTTGTTGAAAGAATTTTCGCAACGGTATTCCGGTGTGCATGCTTACACGTCAGCTCTGGTCGTCAGTTAACAGATTGTTCCAGGTTTATATTGAGCAGAGGAATGTGAGATCAGAGATCTTGAGGCAGAGCTTTAGTTCCACCAAGAGTGGAGCTAGGGAGTCAGGGGCAGAAGCAGCAGGAAGTCAGTGCAGAGTGCTGGAGGCCCATTCCTGATCGCTTCATGTCTCCTCACTGAGCTGATGCTCTTGAAGGCGCCGCTGGTCCTGGATCGTTGCAACCTTTTCTTCCAAGAGGAAACTTGGTGGTGCTCAGCTGTCCTTTCCCTGGCTGCCGCAAATAAGGACCCCCATAGGGGGGGTCTAATACAAGTGATTCCCCAACGATACATGTTGAAATGGGAAAAGGCGCCGGTGAGGCTGGCGTAATATACGTGATCCATTGCAAAATGAAATGGATGGGGTTCTAGCTAGGGGCAGGGAAGTTGCTTTCCCTTTTCCATAGGCCTAACACCTGAACCTAGGGCAGACAGGTGTCCCCCAAAAGATTTGATCCTTTGTTTTAGCACATATTCTTATACTGGAGCAGGATGGGCAAGAGGCTTTTCTTCCAGTCAGCAGCCCAGAACCCTGTGGTCCTGCCCGCCCAGGACGTGTCAAGACTGCAGCTTTTCCTGACCCGTAACCATCCCCATGTCCAGCCCAGGCCCCTACCAGGAGTTGAAAGCAACACGGGTTGTTGGGAACCTGGGTTGAGAGTGGCAGTGATCTTGAGGTGGGGTCTGGGAGAGAGGGGCTGGCCTGGCCTGGCCTGGCCCAGCGTGCCAGTGGGCAGACAGTAGGTTGTCAGGAACCTGTCTTGGGGGGGGGGTCTGGGAGGTCCATCGCATGAGCCAAGACTCCACGTTCCTGATACCTGCTCCGTTGTTCCATTGGCATTGACATTTATACATGACATCATTAAGAACCATAAGACAGCAACCACTGAACATGACACTGCATTGCTCTCAGGCCCATGAAGCTGGCCCTAGATCCCAGGAAAGCTCACCCCCATGGGGTGATCCTCAGGACCGTCTTCGTTCAACTAATAGCTTCCAAGAAACCAAATCCTACGGTGGTGAATTGAATGAAATACCTTTTGACACAGGTCTATTCTTATTTGAAAGTGAGTTTGTCGCAAAGCAAACCACGAACTCGTCCTGCACTTGGGGAGGGTTGCCTGTGACTAAGGTGTAAATATCTGTCAAAACATTTGAACAGTGTACGCTTTACAGGAGTGTGGCTTACTGGATATAAAGTACACTCCAACAATATTGACTTAAAAATACCACTTAGGGATGAGCGGATGAACAACTCCACACACCCTAAGGACAACTTTGATTCAGTTCACTCTTCTAAGCTGGTAGCAGAAGCCTCTTTTCCATTTGACTTGTGTCTCACTTTCTTTTCTTTTGAGACAGAGTCTCACTCTGTAGCCTAGACTGGAGTGCATTGGTGCGATCTCAGCTCACTGCAGCCTCTGCCTCCTGGATTTAACAGATTCTCCTGCCTTGGCCTCCTGAGTAGCTGGGACTACAGGTGTCCACTACCACGCCTGGCTAATTTTTGTATTTTTTGTAGAGATGGTGTGTCACCATGTTGGCCAGGCTGGTCCTGAACTCGTGCCCTCAAGTCATCAGACTGCCTCAGCCTCCCAAAGTGCTGTGATGACAGACATGAGCCATTGTGCCCAGCCAGACTTGTATCTCTTAATGAGTTTAACTATGTTTAACCATGCATGTTTCAGTGTTACCATGCACGTTTCAGTGTTACCATGCATGTTTCAGTGTTACCATGCACGTTTCAGTGTTACCATGCACCTTACAGCTCACTAACCCTCTTTAAAAATCTGTGTTATTGCATTTAATCTTTATGGTAGCCTAATGAACAGGCAGTTCTTTAGTCCAGTGGTCTTGATCGGGGATGATTTTGCCTGCCAGGGAGTGCATGTCAGAGTTTGGAGACATCTGGGGTTGTGAGTTCAGGAGGGCAGAGGATGAGGGAGAAGAGGTACTACTGGCATCTAGTGGGTAAAAGCCAGGAATGCTGCTACGGATCCTGTAGCTCCCAGGAGCACCCCCACCACCAAATATCCGTAGTGCCCAGGTTGGGAAGCTCGGTGCCATTGTGCAAAGATTCAAGGTAGCTGTGGCACAGGACTGGTAAGGGGAAGGTGTGGGTATTCTAACATAGTCCAGTGTTAGTCCAGCCTGCTGTACTATGAGTAATTAGCAAAGAATTAACAGCAAGGATTGCTCTCACCGAAGCCCATCCAGAAAGTGGCTCCTATTCAAGGTGCTAATTGAAGTGTTTTGTTGCCAGTAAAAACAAGAGTCAGATTTTCATGATTGATTCATGATGACTCTAAAATTAATGCTGCTATTATCATATAAAGTAGTGGTAAGTGGAGGTAAGAGAATTTTTTTGCTTTGGAATGGTAAGTCAGCACTACAGTACACACACAGTAGTAAACCCTTTTATCTCGGGCTTAACGCTTTGTTGTTTCTTCTAAGCAGTTCTTAGGTGCCTGTGGGCTTTTTAATGTTCTTTGGCAGTTGTAATTTATTAATTGATTTTTAAATTTGTCCGGTGAAAATGAACTTTAGGTCAGGGTTTGAGGAAAATGAAAAGTCCTGTTTGTTTTTCAGTGGCTGGTTCTTCATGGTAAGCCTTAAGGGGTAGTAGAAATCGGGCAACCTGTAACCTCAGCGGTCTTGGATTCCCAGCTTCCTCACATCATAGATGGAGAGTCAGTTGCTTAGAGAAGAACTTTCTTTTTTTCTTTTCTCTCTCTCTCAGTCTCCTCACCCTCTGCCTCTGTCTCTGTGTCTTTTCTTTCTTTGTTTCTTTCTTTTTTTCTCTACCCTCCCTCCCTCCTCCCATCCTTCCTCCCCTTCTCTCCCCTCCCCCTATCCTC
>PVKV010018067.1:0-45839 GCA_004027835.1 Alouatta palliata | reverse complement strand
AAAAAAAAAAAAAAAAAAAAAAAAAAGTGGATTAATTACATCATGTTTTATTTGCCCAATACACACATAAGGGAGCTATTGCATTCCTCCACCTGAGCACCTCTCAGACTCAAATCAACGTCATCATGGACTGTGCTGACTAGAAGTAGGACTTCTAGTTCATACATTACCACAGCAGCTCTAAGGATCATGTTTTATTTGCCCAATACACACATAAGGGAGCTATTGCATTCCTCCACCTGAGCACCTCTCAGACTCAAATCAACGTCATCATGGACTGTGCTGACTAGAAGTAGGACTTCTAGTTCATACATTACCACAGCAGCTCTAAGTTTTTTATTCACATAGCTGCTGCCAGGCTAGGTGCTCACCAATCTATACAATTCCTTTTAAAATTTTTAATGTAGAGTTTCACAATACTGTCTGTTCCTACTCATCTTGTTCATTTCTATCTTGATGTTACTTAGTGATTCCAATATTCCTTAGTTTAAGCATGTCATTTTTCCTTCATCTATATCACTGAGTAAGTGTTGAGATGAGGCCAAAGAAAGTTTTCCTGCTGTTTCTATTTCCTTAGTGAACTACAATTCTGTTCTCGTGTTTCTACTTCAAAACCAATTTCTCCCTCATTGCTTTTCCTCAATTCCTATTGAGGAACACTTAAGACTCCTTAGTTGTTTACCAGGACTGTAAGACTTTAGAGTTAGAAGGGACTTTCCAGGATCATTTAGTCTTGCCCAACTCTCTCCTTTACAAGAAACACGAAATCAGAAAAATTCAGTTATTTTTTGCAGGCCACATGGCTGGGAGCAGAACTAAGAAACACGAAATATATGGTATTCTTTCCATTACAGGTTTTTATTTAAATTTTTTGTATGTTCATCGGCTCATTTCATCTACATGAAATAAATTATTTTTTATTCTGTGTTATTTAAAACATTGTACAATTTTTGTTTTCAAAAATACTCTGGCCACCATACAAAGGGCACATAATATGCTGTTTCTTCTACTTTGTAAGCTCATTCAGGGAGGAAGTAGATGGAAGTAGATCAATAGCCTCTCTCTACTCTGACAAACTGCCTGGCAAAATAAATAAAAAATTTGGAGTTGCTGCAGGGATTGGGCAAAGAAACATTTAGGTTGGAATTTCAAATCCTCTTTCTCGGTCTGCAAATGCATTAACTATCAATTTCCTAAGACTCAGTAGAAAGAATAATATTACCATTGTATCGATGATATATACTGAATGTATTAATGACACAACGGATTTTTTTTTTTTTTTTTTTTTTTGAGATTGAGTCTTGCTCTGTCACCCAGGCTGAAGTGCAGTGGCACAATCTTGGCTCAATGTAGCCTCCACGTCCAGGTTCAAGTGATTCTCCTGTCTCAGCCTCCCAAGCAGCTGAGATTACAGGTGCCTAACACCATGCCCAGGTAATTTTTGCATTTTTAGTAGAGACAGTGTTTTACCATGTTGACCAGGCTGGTCTCAAACTCCTGACCTCAAGAGATCCACCTACCTCGGCTTCCCAAAGTGCTGGGATTACACGTGTGAGCAGCCACACTTGGCCACAACAGATTCTTTTATATTATTTCTGGTTGATTTATGGTTAACATCGCTTATGACTAAACCTAGATATGAAATCCACCGTGTTTTTAATAAATAACAACATCATACAGTTTTCCACCAGAATGCAGGATCTGCAAGAGTTAGTATTAGTTTTTTAACCCTATGATTTCTGCCTGGCTTGGAGAAGGCTCTCAGTAAGAATGTGTTGATGAACAAATGAATGAGCAAATAACTCACCCAAAAAATGAAAATGCAAAGATCTGAAATTTTAGTAACTCCCCAAAAAGTAAACGGAAGGGACATATTCCAGAGGGACACACTAAAGCTAACAAATGAGTCTTCATATTACAATTACAATATTCTTTTTCAACAAGTGCTTACTCCTTTTCTCTTTTGCCCTTTTCTCTGGAATCTCTCATCAGGTTACTCTTTGTTTCCTTAGGCTTGTTTTGCTTAAGAGACTTCTATAATAATTATTCTGTTCATTTTTGTAGAAACACCAAGGAAATGTTCAAGAAATTCCAATCAAGTTCACTATGATAAGATCATAAGGAGGCCACCAGGAGAACCAACAGAATTAGGCTCTTATAAATTATTAGTAGTACTACTTCATAACCCAAACTCAATAACAGTCAAGAATTCACTATACTCCTCTTTGTCGTACAGCTGTTCTCGTAACTCATATCAAAATATCAACTCTCACATTCATCAAAACATCAATTTCTAGCAACACTATATTGACTAATTAAAAACATTCTCTTTACTAGTGTTTTTATTAAAGATTATCTTTACACTGTTCCTCTAAAAAAAAAAAGTTAAAAGTCATAAAAAAAAAAGAATGTTAATTCAAAAGTTGAGGATGAAGAAATCTGTTCATCTAATCCCTTTTTCTAATGTTTTAATATGTTTACAATTTATTTAATTCACTTCAAATATCTGTGCCAAGTTGAAAGTTACTGAATTAGAACTGCGTCAAACCCAAACCATTTATATTCTTTCTCTACTTGTTAAACATTCATGCTAAAACATTTTAAAATTATTTTACTTACCAAGTTAAAACTATAATTTTTGGATGTATCACCAATCATTTGGTTTATATTACATAAACATAATGTACTAGCTTACATAAACCCACCAAATAATTTTCCTTTAAATTTACAAAAGCAGAAAATCTAATTCACAACTGTTAGAAAACAATGGATTTAACAATAAACAGATTAACTTACTGAAAAAATCTTTAAAGACGTTTAACCAATCCATTTTGAATAAAAATTCCGTGTTCTCTTTTGTCAGTTTGTTAGACACAGCTCAGGATAATTCTCAGTGAGCTTCCTGGTCTGTTCTGCAACACTGAAACTTCCCACACCCAATCCATGTGACCTGGCCCACACCCAGGCAATAGCAAGTTTTTCTGAGGCTTCTCTCTTTCCAAAACTTTTTTTCCTCTAAATTATAACACAGCCTGTATAACAAGTAAATAATGATGGTCAAAACTATGACCTTATTATTTAGACTTATTTTGGAAGAAGCTTTAAAGCAAATACACTTTTTAGTACTAAAATACATTCACGCATTAATCCTTTTGTTTTCTTCTTTTCCTTTTCAACTTTCAAACAATGTCTCCACCAGCACAATCATTGTGAAACAAATCCATTAATTACCCTGGACATTTAACATACCAAACGGGTGCAGAAATTACAAGAAAAGAAAAAGGCTATCTAATGCAAACGCTGGACTTACATCTCTTTACAGGCTAACTACAGATCACTAACTCAAAACAATGTTTCCAAGCACCTTGGAATATTGGTAGCAATAACTGTAATATAGTAATAAAGTTAACAGAGATTTCCTAAGGCTTAATAGATAAAAACCTCGATAAAACTGTCTCAGTAACATCAGAATGTAGTATAGAAGGTATCCCTGGAGTATTAGCAAATAATAAATATTATATCTAAATGGGCTTTTAGATTTATATATGTAATATCCAATACTGGGATATTTCCCCTCTTTATGGTATGACTTTTTTCACTGTATTTTGTTAATTACTGTCACATATACCAAGATACCAGTGTCTTTTTAAAATGGAACAAAAAAGTCTATCTGGGTATATTCTAGTACCCTGTGCATTTATCACTGTGAGGCATACTTTCTTGACAGAAATTACCTTAATTTCCCCCAACATCTCTAATCAACATGCTTTAAATAAATGTCCAGTATTTACAAAACCAGAAGTATTCCTGGTTTTAACCCTGGTCTCTTCTGCTACTGAAGGAAAATCTCTGATTTGTCTTCCACTGAAAAACTAAAAATTATGGTCTTAATCACAAAACCCTAAAAGTACTAAAAAAGTTACCTCAGCAGTTAAATATGACCGACTATATCTACTTAATTACCTTTAGAACACTGGAAATATTTTTTTTATCTCAGAAACTGATAATCCATTACTTTATATCTTACTCCAAACTGTACTATATTTTAGTTTTTGCAGTTTTACAATGGTTAAAAACTTTAAATATTTGTTTTTACTGATAATTAGAAGAACATTCTAGAATAACAATAATGTTGAATAAAAATAAAAACCAAGCTGGGCATGGTAGTGAGCATCTGTAGTCCCAGCTACTCGGGAGGCTGAGGTGGGAGGGTTGCTTGAGCCCAGGGGTTCAACTTTGGCCTGGACAACAGAGCAAGACTCCATCTCTACAAAAACCATAAAAAATAAATAAATAAAAACTAATGTAAAGTAGTGAGTCAACAGTATTTCGTATTTGTCAGTCATGCTATATTGCTCCCAAACTGTCTTTGCAAGGAGAAATTGTACTTTTCTTCTACATACAAACAAAGAACAATTACACAAATAGAATGTTTATCTGAACACCAAAAATGAAATTCTGTCCCTCCCAATTCCTTCCTGTCAGCTATGGAGAGTTTAATTTTTTTTTCTTTTTTAAAGAGAAGAGGCCATTCCTCACCCATGCATATTTCCTTCCTATTAGCTTAGCCAAGTCTAATGTGAGGCGGGCTCTAACTGTCTCAGGCCCTAATGGAGGGGCGGTAAAAATAAAAAACAAAAACTTTACAGTTAGAGAAATAAAGAAAGAGAAAAAGAGAAACAAAATATAAAAGAGCTCTGTAGGTGCTAATGTACAGTAATGATCCACAGTTCTCCTATCAAACAGAAAAATAAAATGGTGGGTTTTAAGTGAAGTTTAAAACGTAAGGTCATTAGATGTTAAAATTCATTATGTGCCATGTAAATAAGTTGCCTTGGTGCCAAAGAGGCAGTTCTGCCTATAAGTGTAAACTCCAATAGTCATTCATGGTTCATAGAGCCCCCGCTAGAAGATCAGAGTTAGTTCTACTTACTATCACCACTTTGGCTTGACTTTGAGCGTGGGCCTAGATTTACAGAAACCGCATGTTAACACTTAGGACCTTCATTTGTCTTTTGGGTTGAATACCTGCTACGAGTCAAACTTACCTAGCCCTTGCCTTTTCAATCAACTATGCACACTGCTGCCAGAATTATGTACAAAGAACTAAGTTCCAGGATTCATTTACGACAAAGCAGGTTTGTGTTTTTTTTTTTTTTCAAATAAAAAATATTTGGCCGGGCACAGTGGCTCATGCCTGTAATCCTAGTACTTTGGGAGGCCGAAGCAGGTAGATCACATGGTCAGGAGTTCAAGACCAGCCTGGCCAAGATGGTGAAACACCATCTGTATTAAAAATTACCAAAAAAATTAGCTGGACGCGGTGGCACATGCCTGTAATCCCAGCTATTCAGGAGGCTGAGGCAGAATTGCTTGAACTCAGGAGCTGAAGGTTGCAGTAAGCCGAGATTGTGCCACTGCACTCCAGGCTGGGTGACAGAGCGAGACTCTGTCTCAAAAAAAGAAAAAAAAAGAAAGAGAAATATCTTACCTAGGGTATCTTTCAGGTTTTTTACAATAGATGCTTTCCGAGCACTGTTTTTCCTTTCCACATAGTTAGAAGGCACAAAACCTGTTTTATTCATGGAATTTCGAACTCGCCACCAGGACTTAGAATCATCCAGAAGCCATAATCTCTCATTCTTCTTGATGTCCAATTCTTGTTCTTGTTGAGCCACATAATCAAATTTGGCAACTACCACCACTTCTTCTGCCATCTTTCAGCAGCTTCAGCACTGTAAACACATGGAAAATATTTTTATGTAAGGTTGAAGTAGTATTAGCCCACATGCTTTTCAAAAGAGACACACCTAAAAATCTAAAGACATAAAGATTAAAAGTAAAAACTATAGAAAAAAAATACATGAGGCAAATGCTAATTTAGAGACTGGTGTGGCCGGGCACAGTGGCTCATACCTGTAATCTGACACTTTGGTAGGCCAAGGCAGGCAGATCACTTGAGGTCAGGAGTGCGAGATCAGCCTGGCCAACATGATATAATCCCATCTGTACTAAAACACAAAAAATAGCTGGGCATGGTGGTGCACACCTATAATCCCAGCTACTCAGGAGGCTGAGGAATCACCTGTACCCAGGAGGCAGAGGTTGCAGTGGGCGTAGATTGCGCCACTGCATTCCAGCCTGGGCAACAGAGGGAGACTGTCTCAATCAACCAACCAACCAACCAATCAATAAAGACACTGGTGTTGCTATATTAATATCAAACAAAATTTTAAGAGCAAAAACCATTACTAGCAATAAAGGCGACTATCCAATGAAAAGGTTCTCCTCAATATATATAATATCTAAACTTATATGTACCTAACTAGATAGTTTCAAAATACGTTGATAAAACCACAAGGAGAAATTGACAAACTTATTACACAGAGGACAATTTTTAACATATTATCACAACAATAAAACAACCAAAGAAATAAAAACAGCAGGCACAGTGGCTCATGCCTGTAATCCCAGCACTTTGGGAGGCCGAGGTGGATGGATCACCTGAGGACAGGAGTTTGAGTCCTGCCTGGCCAACATGGTGAAACCCATCTCTACTAAAAATACAAAAATCAGCCAGGTGTGGTGGCAGGCGAATATAATCCCAGCTACTCGGAGGCTAAGGCAAGAGAATCTTGAACCTGGCAGGTGGAGACTGCAGTGAGCTGAGATCATGCCACTGCACTCCAGCCTGGGTGACAGAGCCAGATTCGATCTCAAAAAATAAAAAATAAAAACATTATTAAGGGTAGAAAAGAAATGATTTCGCAACCAGTATGTCTGATTTAATAGAGATACATAGAGTATTGCTTCCAAACAGAATACAAATGAAACACACAAAAATTAATCAAATGCCAGGCCATAAAGAATGTCTCAACATTCATGTAACTGGTATCCTATAACCATATTCTCTAACAACCATAACAAAAAGGTAACTTTTTAAATACCAAATATGTTTGAAAACTTCTAAAAACTGATGAGTCTAAGAAGAAATCATACAGAATTTTGAAAATACTCAGAAGTAAATGATACTTTTAAAAACTATACATCTAACCCCGGGGGATGCATCAAGAGGAGTGTATATAGAAAGATTTTTAGTTTTAAATAGTAACATTAGCAAATAAAAAGAGCTAAAAATAAATGAATGAACTGAGTATCTTAAGCAGTTAGAAAAACTGAAGAAATATTAGAAAACCAAATCCAACTAGAAAACAAGCAAAAAAACATAAAGAGACATTCACTCAAGATTTACAGATGGAAATTAAGCACATGAAAAGGTATTCATCATCATTAGTTATTAAGAAAATGCAAATTAAAACCATATTGAGATGTCACTACACACACTTGTCAGAATGGCTAAGAGTGGTAATACCAAATGATGACAAGGGTAAATTGAAACTAGATCGCTCATGCACTGCTGATGAGAATGTAAAATAGTACAGTTACTCTGCAAAATCATCTTGATAGTTTCTTGTAAAACTAAACATGCAGGCCGGGCACGGTGGCTCACGCCTGTAATCCCAGCACTTTGGGAGGCCGAGGCGGGTGGATTACGAGGTCAAGAGATCAAGACCATCCTGGTCAACATGGTGAAACCTCGTCTCTACTAAAAAAAAAAAAATTAGCTGGGCATGGAGGCATGTGCCTGTAGTCCCAGCTACTTGGGAGGCTGAGGCAGGAGAATTGCTTGAACCTAGGAGCCGGAGATTGCGGTGAGCCGAGATCGCGCCATTGCACTCCAGCCTGGGCAACAAGAGCGAAACTCCGTCTTAAAAAAAAAAAAAAAAAAACAAAACTAAACATGCAACTATCATATAACTCAGCAACTGCACTCCTGGGTATTTATCCCAGATAAGTGAACACTTATTTTCACATTTTATATGAATGTTAACAGCAATTTTATTTCTAACAGTCAAAAACCAGAAACTACCCAGACGTCCTTCAATAGGCAAATAATTAAACAAACTGGTATGCCCATACCAAAAAGGAACAACTGATATACAAAACAACCTGGATGAATCTCCTGGGAATTATGCTCAGTGAAGAAAAGCCAATCCCAAAGGTTAACTATATGACTCCATTTATATAACACTCTTGAAATGACAATAAAAAGTTTAATTAAAATAAAAACTGAAAGAGAAAACACAAATAGTCAAAAAGTATTCAAAAAATCCTGAATATCTCTGTAATTAAAGAAATGAACTAAAACTGAAATATCATACTTTACCTATCAAGGTGACAAAAATATCACTAATATTATCTAATGCTTCCCAGAACATACAAAAATAGCATTCTACTACATTACTGGTATAATAACTGAAAATTTATATAATGCCTTTAAGGTTTTTAATTATGGGACTTTTCAACATATATAGCAGTAGAGAATAGTATAATGAATCCTATACCTATCACCCACCTTTATCAGTATTATGCCTTGTAGTTCACCTGGGAACTGGAATCCTACAATTTCATAAAAGTACTAACAGATTGAAAACCCATACTCCTCAAAAACTAACAAATCAAGGGCTCTTGACCTTTTTCCCTTTTTAACCCATTTATGCCAGAAGCTGTAATTATTTGTGTGTGAAAAATCAGACCTTGGTGATGACCTTAAGCAGCAGGATATAAATAACTCCTACAAGCATAACACTCCAATAATGGAACACTAGGCACAAATGGGGTAAGCCATGGGCTTCTCCTCCTGCCTTCTGGCAGTGTGGTGAAACACAGAACTTCTACTCAAAATAATGTTTTTGATGCATAAAAATATATAAGATTGTAAATAAGTCAATTATATTAAAATTCAATTATCAATATATTTTCAAAAGCTCCTTTTGAAAAGGTGTTTATTAAGTTTAAGAACTCCTGCAACACTTATTTCATCTAATGCTAATATTCAATTTTTGCTGAGTGCATTAAAAAAAAAAAATTCTTACAGTTGGTCTGAACTGGGATCCCAACTAAGTCAATATACTGCACTTAAGCTAGTATGTTTTAAGTCTCTGACACCATTCTCTTTCCCCATTCTATGTCATTTATTTATTTGTTTAAGTTGGCTTCATTTGCCCTGTAGCATTTCCCACATCGTGAATTTGGCTAATGTGTATTTTCGTGGTGTTCCTCTATCACCACTGTCTCCTATGAACTGGTAATTATTTCTAGAGGCTTTACTTTTTCCAGGTTGTTTTGTCATTGTTGCAAGAATACTTCATATTCTTATGTACTTCTTATTGCCATTTATTAGGAAGCACATTATGTCTGCCTGAACCATTTTCTGTGATTATAAGACTGAATGGTAGATCTGTAACATTATAAAGTTTTATCCATTATAAAGTTCCATTATAAAGTTTATGATTTATCCATGATAAAGTTCCCCCACCAAACCTCTACCCAATGGTTTTATCTGCCACTGATGATCACTGCCTAGATAAACTATTTCCAGAATGATGATTTGTTAGCGTAGCTTTTAGAAACTGTGATTATTCTTGAAGGAAAATTTTGCCTAATTATTCCATTACTCTAAGACATAAAAGCTTATAGAAATGGTAGAATATATACTTCTGTGTGGTTATGACACCATGTGGATGTAGATTTAGGCTCACTTGTTTCCATTTTTTGAAGATCACTTTATTTTCTCTTTTTAAAATATAATTGTTTCATATTTATGTAAAACATTTGGATGGTTCTAAAAGCTAAACTATCAGCCAAGGTACATTTAGAGAGGTCTTCTTCCATACATTCTCTTTTCTCTCCCCCTCCCCCCACCCACCCCATTGGATAGCCATTTATTTGTTTTGGTTTATGTTTCTATTTTTTTTTTAATATTTTAAGGAAAATATTCAAGAAAAATATATAAGAACTACCCCCACAACAAAACATACTCACACAAATACATGCGTGCACACATACATACACAGGAATATACTATATTGTGTTAATCTTTTTCAGTTTAATAATATATCCTTAAGATCATTCCACAGCAGCATATGAGATTTCCTTTACTAATATATGTACTAGTTCTAACAATTGCACAGTTCTTCATCATTATAGAAGTAGCACTTCCTTCAACTTGACCTGATGGGTCAATGGGTTGTTTCTAATTTTCTGGGATAAAAAGTGCTGCAATGAACAGCCTCATATACATGTCATTTTTATTTTCTGTTAGCATACCTTTGGGTTAGAATCATAGAAGAATGCTGAGTTACAACTAAGGTTTGTATAATTTTGTGAGATATTGCTAAATGCTGTATTCGTAACTATTTTCTAAAATTCCTAATATATCAGTGATTATTTCCTCATTCCTCACAGCCTTATCTTCTGCATTTTTGCCAATCTAATAGGGGAGAAATAGTATTTCAGAGTTTTTATTTGTATTTCTCTTATTACAGTGATATGTTTTACCATACTTAAGGGACATTTACATTAGTTTTTCTGTGTAAACTACTTGTTCATATCTTTTGCCCATATCCTAAAAAGATGACTCCAGCTCCATTAAGTTCTTACCTGAAAAGGTTCCACACTGCCAGAATTTACTGTCTGTTCCAGCCAAAACCTGGTGATAGGCAGTTGGTCCCCTGAACTCCCACTTAGAGCAGTTAACTTAGAAAGCCTGAAATTATAAATCCTTTCTTTGCCCCTTTGCAATATAAATCTCCCACCTTGAGAACTATCTCTTTGAAATACAAACAACCAAGAAGGTAACTTTCACTTTCGTTTCTAGTCCCTGGTGAGAGGGTAAGGGCCAAACACTGGTGGGCTTAATTTGCATCACTGCCTCCTGTCATAAATATAAGTTTGTTTCTCTTCCAGATAAATGCCAATTAACAAACCCAGATGGCCTACTCACATGGACCACCTTCCCACCCTTAAAAACCACTCAGTGTCTTTCCCGTACCACACTCAACCTTCAAAAAGTCTCTTCCCCTTTTGTTCTGGCAAAGTGAGTTGAGTTCACACGGACTCTCTTCCCTACTGCAATAGTTACTGAATAAAATCTATCCTTACCATTTTAACTAGTGTCCAGTTTATCTTCAACATCTATAATTCTAGTTATGGACCAACATAAATACTGGGCATCCCCAAATTGGACATGCATGAAATATCCAAAGAAGCATTACAAAGGAACTAAGAAATGAAGTACAATATAAACACCTCTCAAGCCCCACACATCCCTTCATAAAGCAAACACATGCAAACACCACAGCAAAGGTTTAGAAAATGACACTGATATTGGAACTACTGCCCATAGTTCTTCTGCTTCCTAGCTCCTATGTCTTAATTTTTCTTGCTTTATCCTTCATTTTGTTAGAGCATGTCCTCTAGGTGTTTCCTAAGAATATACTGGAATTAAATTTTTTTAGAATACTTATCTACAAGTGATTTTGTTCTCTAATACATGACTGGTAGTTTGGCTATACACAAGGGAGTTATTGTTCAATAGGTACAGAGTTTAAGTTTTGCAAGATGAAGATTATTCTGGAAATAGATGGTTGTACAACAATGTGAATGTACTTAATGCCAGTATTTCTAGCCAGATGAACCAGGAAAAAGAATAATAATCAATTAGGGTCTATCCTAATGACCTCATTTTACCTCAGTTACCTCTTTAAAGATACTATATTGAAATATAGTCACATTATGAAATACTGGAAGTTAGGACTTCAATGTGTGAATTTTTGAAGGGAAAAAATTCAGTTCATAACATTTGTTTTTACCAAAATTTTTTTAATTTAAAAATATGATTACAATCAACTATAAGGCCATTTATGTTTAACTGCCATACAGTGCAATGAGAATTAGATCAATTAATGTACTTACATGTTTGTTAATTATGACATTAAATTCTTCATTATGTTACATGTTTTCATAATTCGTGGTTTATATCTAATTGCTCATAATTTAGCAAGATTATTGCTCTTACTTTTGTAGTTACATAACGGCTTCTTTCTTTAGATAAAATGTAATATTCTTTAGATTATAGGGTGATGTTGCTGATCTTGGATCAGTTTATTGTAGTTCAGTTATAATATTTTGTAATGCCTGACAAAATGATCATATAGAGAGTAATGTCTTACATATCTAAGACATTAATAAGTTTGTTGAAGAAACAGAATTATAGTTGAGGTTTTTTTAAGAGCAAACTTTCTGCTTGATATATCTTTGTTTATTCTCATTCCTTGGCTCTGTCTCCTAGTCTCTATTAACTACTCAATAAACATTTGTTGAGTGAGTAAGTGAATGAATTATGCTATGCACAGCACATTTGCCTTTGTCATTATTTTGTGCCATCTCCTATTAGGGATGATGACAAAATTAGATGGAATTTTATTTGACTTACACTGTTTTAGAAAAAAAACTTAATTTTTAAGTAGCCTTTACTTCTGACTAGCCTGTAATTTTTTGTTTTCCCAGTGGAGGGATCTGTTTCATTAGTTGTTTCATTAGTGAGAGTATTTACCAATTAAAATTACTTGAGATGCTAGGGTTTTAAAAAACCTAAAAGAATAAAACTATGAATTGCCTTGTCTTTTTGCATTACTTACAGCATATCCCACTTAGTTATTTGGGGACTTTTCCCCCCTTCATTGTTTACTGCAAGATCTGTACCCCAACCAAACTTCCGGACTTAGTCACGTAGGTATTGTTACTTAGCTGATTCTTATCTGCAGCAGGAAATTGTCAAGTTATGTGTTAAAGAACAGCAGAATCTAAAACTGCACAAAAGATTTCCCTTTAGAATTTTATTTTATTGCTAGCTGGTTCCTTACATTTTCCTTAGAGTATAACTACTGACTTGCCAAAAAGGGTCATTTTTATCATGACCTGTATACACAGCAAACAGTAGCCTTCCTCCGAGTTTACAAATCATACACAATATGACTAAATGATCTGACAAGCTTGGTGCCATTAACGTATAGCTATACCTATAAAATTCATAAAACTAGGTTGGGAAAGAACATGTTTTCAGGTGTTTTGCCTAGCATTATTCATGTATTTAGACCAGCAGTTCTCTAAGAAAGGGTTACCAAAGAGAAACTTTTAAGGGGTCTATGGAGCCAAAATTATTTTCATAATACTAGGATGTTAATTTCCTTTTTCACTGGAGATTCCAGAGGCTGCATGAAATTCAATTACAACATCAGTATTTGTAAGATCTGAAAAACTGTCAATATATATTGAGGAATGATACATCATAGATGGATAAAAACAGATCCATATATGTTTTTTGCTGTTTATTTATTTTACATACAGTAATATTTACACTGTTTGGTGTGAATAAAATTTGACAAATACTTAAGAGTCATGTAATCACTGCCACAATCTAAATAAGAACAGTTCTATCACTCCTCAAGAAAAAAAAAAAAATCACTTCATTCTTTTTATTCAAACCCATCCCCAACCATTAGCATGTGACAACTACTGATCTGTTTTCTGTCCCTATGTAGTTTTGTCTTTTCAAGAATGTATAATATGTAGCCATTGAGTCTGGCTTTTTCAGTTAACATAATGCATTTGTTTCACTTGTACTGCTGTATAAATCTGTAGTTCATTCCTTTTTAAGTGCTGAGTAAGTCTACTGTATGGATCAACCATCATTTATTTAATAAGAACTTTATGAATTTCAAGAAAAATTAAGTTAAACAAGAAAAGAAATTTAATCATAGGAGGTGAGCCAGTTATAAACAATACTCACATGGTTACGTGGTCATTAATGAAAACACTGAACATGTATCATTTTATCAATACAATGAGGCCAAAAGAGGCTACATGAATGAATATAGTTGGCCCTCAGTATTTAAGGTAGAAACATTGGAAGAATTTTCTTGAGCCACACATAAAATACACTAAACTAACAAAAGGTGATGAGCTTACAATAATCACCAAAAATAATCAACCTGCATGCAGCCCAGGTTGCACAAGCTTAATCTAAGGGGTATCAATTCCAGTTTCCTTCTCCCCAATACCAAAATCCAGAGATACTTAAGTCTCTTATATGAAAATGGCCTGGTACTTGCACATAACCTAAGTACAACCTTCTGTATTTGTTAAGTCATCTCTATATTACTTATAACACCTAATATAAATGTGAAGTTGTTTCACTATATTAGGTTTTTTTGTTTGTATATTTTAATTACCGTATTTTATTGTTTTTCCAGAATATTTTTGACTTGTGGTTGGTTGAATCTGTGGATGCAGAACCCACAGACATGGAGGGCTGACTATGACTTCATTTATCTTAATAGAAATAAGAAATAATATGTACATATTATTTAGATATGTATCTATAAAGAATATTAGAAGAGGCCGGGTGAGGTGGCTCACACCTGTAATCCCAGAACTTTAGGAGGCCAAGGAGGGCGGATCATGAAGTCAAGAGATCGAGACCATCCTGGCCAATATGGTGAAACCCCGTCTCTACTAAAAAAAATACAAAAATTAGCTGGGCGTAGTGTCGCGTGCCTGTAGTCCCAACTACTGGGGAGGCTGAGGCAGAAGAATTGCTTGAACCTGGGAGGTGGAGGTTGTAGTGAGACGAGATTGCGCCACTGCACTCCAGCCTGGTGCCTGCCGACAAAGCAAGACTCTGTCGCAAAAAAAAAAAAAAAGAATATTAGAAGAAACAGCTTTAAAAATTGAAAATGATTACCCCTTGAGGCAAAGAGGAGGATAAACAAGGGGGAGAATAAAGAAATGTTATTTTTGTTATAGGTCTGTGGCACTATTTAGGACTTTATGTTCATATACTACACTTTGATAATTTAAAAAAACAGTAATGTAGAAAATCTCAATGATTCCTTAAAGATTAAAATTAAGTCAATGAAAACTAAACCACTCATAAGCTATACCAGCATCCATTCTCTCTTCCTTTTGTAACAATATCTCAACTTCCTTCTGATTATTCTCCCTAACCCTACCCTCCAATTCTATTTCTACATTACTCAGGGAGAGTTCCATCAACTCAGGAGTAGAATATGTAGCTCACACATTATCAGTTAGAATGTTAAATTCCCTTAGTTCTTGTGACTAATTCAAGAATGAACTTAAAACCCAAGTTGTTCACTCAGAAACACTCCCGGGATGTCTACAGGAGCTACTGGAAAAGACACTCCCTTTTCCCAACAGCCTTAACTTGAGAGCATGCAAATTTCAGAGTTTATGTCACCGTGTAGAATCTGACAATGAAGCTGAGAGGTAAACAGAGATTAAATTCCATTTTTTGAGCCCCAACTCTAGTACATTCTCAATCCAGATGCTATACATGGATTTTTCATTATGTAAACCAAAAATCACCTGTCTGCTACAATAAAACAATAAGGAAAACATGCAAGATAATAGGCACCTGGACTAAAGAGTATGAAATTTGAAAAAGAAAGAAAAAAAACTCTGTATGAAAGATTACATATGAAGAAAAATGAACAAAAGGATAAAAAAAACCAGAGGGAGAACAGACATTTCCAATTTTACAACACATATGTCTTCATTTTGGATTGGACTTAACGAAAGCTAAGAATGAACGCTATATGGAGATTATAAACAACCAAACTACTGATTTTACCATATTTACCAGTTATTTTTGAGGTCCTACTACTACGTGCCAGGCACAGTATGAGCTATCAAGCTTACAAAGCTTAAATTGGGTACAATGTCTATCCTGGAAAAGCTTTTAGGCTTGTGGGAAAAGTTCTTCTGTATTCCTTGTTAATATTATTTTATCTGTAATGCTGACTGACTTTAAACTTATTCTGATTAAATCAGCATCACAAACTACCCCAACAGCACATGTAAATTAGGTCCAATGTACAACTAGCGACCTGTTTATACATTTAGCCAACTCTGGCTGTATCAATAAAACCACCCATTTTTTCACTTTATAAACTCTTGGCTCCCAGAATCCTCCACATGAACAATTTATTTATAAATATAACATAAAAACAAACAACCTGCCTTGAACTCTAAAGGTGTAAAGAACAAAAAGAATAATGATCCTGAGGGCAGGCCAGGTGTCAGGTATAAAACAGGACAGATCCAGAGAAGCAGCATAAGAAATTTATACCCACTGGTTGTAAGACAGGGTCTATGGATTCTGGTTTTATTCTCCTCATGAAGAATGATGCCAAGAAGGGAATCACTAATATTTGGGGAGAGCTTACTGATGTATGTGCCCTCCATTGTGAAGGTTCTGAGAATTATCTTCCTGAGACAGGGAAGCAGAGATTTTATTCAACCTAAACCGTCTCTAACTCCTAAGTGCTAGGGGAAAGAACTGTTACAAATAAAGAAACATGTCCTTTACCTGAGGAGAGAGAACTGACCTAGGTAACTCGACCCTCAAAAATAAAATGGGAGTCAGAAACTAGAGACCAGAGGCATGACAGGAAAAATGTAAGATACAAGCTACCCCTTACTTCCCTGTTAATTATTATCTCTAAATTGTTTCCATATTTGGTTACGTAGGCTGTAAAGCAGTGGGCACTAGGAAAATTATCTAGATTCTCTAATTTTTCAACCAAGTTAAAGAAAATGACCCAAAGAATTGTGATGGTTAAAACAACTTTAAAGACACAAAGTAAAATATAGTCTCTGAGATATGATTCAACAAAAAAATGAAAATAGGAACCAGGCCAGGCCTGAGGCCTGAGGCCAGAGAAAGATCTATGAGGTTTAACATAGATAGGGGTGTCCAATCTTTTGGGTTTCCTGGATCACACTGGAAGAATTATTGTCTTGGGCCACACATAAAATACACTAATGATAGCTGATGAACAAAAAAAAAAAAAAAAAAGCTCATAATGTTTTAAGATAGTTTACGAATTTGTGTTGAGCCACATTCAAAGCCGTCCTGGGCCACGTGCAGCCCACAGGTCGACAAGCTTGACATCGAACATGCCACATTGTTCTCCCACAAACTGAAGCAATGCTCCACAGGTGTCTGCAAACTGTTGATTATTGCACACACAAGGGACTAAGTCTTAAGGGAAAATTCTTCTTCTATAACACCCCATCTACCTCTTTCAGACTAACCCTAAACGTCTCAGCATTATGTGACATTTTATACTATGTTTACATATTACATATGAATACATTTGACAAGCTGCAAATTTACAGGGTCTGCACATGAGTGTGTTTCCTCCAATTTTTCATCTTAGGCAACTTCCTTATCTTATCCTAGTTCTCAGCCCTGTTTGGCTGCCCTCATAAGCAAAATATGTTTATAACGTATTCAATTTCCCTTCTAGCCATATACATGGGTTTTAACCACTGCTCTGCCATTAGTTATGACTCAGGGCCTAACATACCAACCTCCCAGAAACTCCATTTCCTTATTTACAAAATAAGGGAATTGAACTGGGTAATATTAAAAAGTCTCTTTTATTGAGTGTCAAAATCACAATTTCAATTTTTTGAACAAACTCAATTTTGTTTTCTAAGTTTTTCATTACATTAATCCCTCATTATTCTGATGCTTACCCTTCTAATCTATCATATTTCAGTGTCACTCCAAGTTATACATATTTCCAAAAGAATACACACACACACACACACACACACACACACACACACACACACACACAGAAGACACTGACTATAATTTCCCCATGCTTTATATTATTAGTAAGGTTTAGATTGTGCCATCTCATCTAGTAAACATATTATTCTGACATACATAAAACCTGTGATAACCTGAAATATCAGACATATTTAACTTATGATTAATCCTAACATTTGACTATTTTTCATATTAATTGCTGCACTTAATTCCAATTCCCCCTCATGCTCTCCATGTGCTTATGTCATTTTTATCATAAAATGGTTTTAGGACTTTACCACTTAGCCCTTGATATGGTTTGGATTTGTGTCCCCACCCAAATCTCATATCAAATTGTAATCTCCAGGTGACTGCAGGTGACTAGGACGTGGCTGGATCATGGGGCAGATTTCCCCTCTTGTTGCTCTGTGACAGTGAGTTCTCATGAGACCTCTTTGTTTGAAAGTGTTTGACTAGGCCGGGCTCAATGGCTCACGCCTGTAATCCCAGCAGTTTGGGAGGCCGAGGCGGCAGATCACCTGAGGTCAGAAGTTTGAGACCAGCCTGGCCAACATGGTGAAACTACATCTCTACTAAAAGTACAGAAGTTAGCCGGGTGTAGTGGTGCATGCCTGTAATCCCAGCTACTCGAGAGGCTGAGGCAGGAGAATTGCTTGAACCTAGGAGCCGAGATCACACCAATGCACTCCAGCCTGGATGACAGAGTGAGACTCCACCTCAAAAAAACAAAAAAGCTAGTGAAGGTGTCCACATCACCCCCAGACCTTGGAGCGCCCCTCTTCACCCCCAGGGCTTCCCAGGTCACTCACTCCGCCTACCCACCCAGATCTGAAAGAGACCGAAAACACACCCCCGACTCGGGCAGCCAGGCCGAAACTGCCAAGAGGAGAAGTGTTTGAAGTCCGCCTGAAGCCCTGCTCTCTGTTCATCACCCAGCCCTTCCCAGCACGTATGGAGACTCCAGAATACTTAGGCGTCCACTCTAGCCAGTGCACAGGTATGGAGTCCTCTCCTTGTAAGCTGACACCATAGGTAAGACTCTTACCAGAGCATTTTGGCATAAAGAAATTGGGTAGCCCAGGGGATTCCCCCAAGATGGCCAAACAGGAACAGCTCCAGAGAGCAGCTCCCAGTGAGAGAGATGCAGAAGGCGAGTGATCCCCACATTTCCAACCGAGGTACCAGGTTCATTTCAATGGGGCTGCTTGGACAGTGAGTGTAGCTGAAGGAGGGCAAACCATGGCAGCGCGGGGCACTGCCTCACCCGGGAAGTACAACTGACCGGAGGATCAGGGATGCCTCCGCACGGCACTCTGGTTCAGATACTGTGCTTCTCCCATACCTTCTGTAACTCACAGACCAGGAGATCCCCGCTGGGCTGAAAAGCGCTGCAAGTTACCAACACAGATCTGAGTGGCAGCTCCAGCAGATGCTGTGGGTGTCAACACAGGTCTGGGCAAACGTTTTGACTAGCACCAAGAGCGCCTGCGGGACAGAGCTACCTGCTCCCCAGAAAGAGGGATAACTGAAAGCAGGGAGACAGGCGATATGGCTGGGCAGGTCCCACCCCCAAACACACCACCAAACTGAAGCCCTCTCACTTGAGAGTTTCACAGAGTACATCAATTCAAGCTCCACAGGGATGATCAAGCTTGGTGGAGGGGAGGGCGTCCACCATTGCTGAGGCAGGTCTAAACCTACCTGTGCAAACAAGTCAGAGGAAGCTTACATAGCAGCTGGACTGAGTCCCTGACAGCCCAGCAGCACCTCTGCAGGCAAACAAGGGGCAGACTGCCTCCTCAAGTGACTCCCTGACCCCTGTATAACCAAAAAGATGCCTCATACAGGAGAGCTCTGGCTGTCACCTGACAGGTACCCTTCCGGGATGAAGCTACCAGAGGAAAGATTAGGCAGCAATACTCGCTGATCTGCAACCCCCACAGGTGATTCCCAGGCAAGCAAGGTCTAGAGTGGACCTCCAGCAGTCCTACAGCAGAGGGACCTGACTGTTAGTAGGAAAACTAAAAAACAAAAAGAAATAGCTTCTACATCAACAGAAAGGACATACACTCAGAGACGTCATCCGAAAATCACCAACTTCAAAGATCAAAGGTAGGGAGGGTGGATCCAAGATGGCTGAATAGGAACAGCTCTGGAGTGTAGTTCCCAGTGAGAACAAGGCAGAGGGTGAGTGATGACCACATTTCCAAATGAGTTATTACTGCCCACAGACCAGGAGATTCCCCAGCTGAAAAGCACCATGAGTTTCTAGTACAACTGCTTCAGCCGGTGCAGTGGGTCTCTGCACAAAAACTCACACAAATCTGGGTGGCCATTTCAATTGGCATCTGGAATGCCTGGGAGACAGAGCTGCCCATTCAACTGAAAAAAAGGGGGCTGAAACAGGGAGGCAGGTGGTCTGGCTCGGCGGGTCCCACCCCCACAAAGGCAAGCAATGCTCTGGATTAAGAGTTTCACAGCAAATGCAGCTGGACCTGGGATGGCATTACAGAGGCAGTTCGCCATTACTGAAGCACACCGCCATTACCGAGGCAGTTCTAACTATACCTCTGTAAACAAAACCACAAAGAAGTTCACACAGCAGCTGGGCAGAGCCCACAGGAGCTCAGTAACACTTCTGCTGGCAGAATGTGACTAGACTACCTCCTTACTGGGCAGGGCATCTATGAAAAAAGGCAGCAGCATGTCAGGAACTTATAAACAAAGCCCCACCTTCCCAGAAGAGAGCACCTGGGAAAAAAAGTGGTCATAAGCTCCACTGCAGCAGATTTAAATGTACCTGCCCAGCAGCTCTGAACC
This sequence comes from Alouatta palliata, assembly GCA_004027835.1. Taxonomy (NCBI): domain Eukaryota; kingdom Metazoa; phylum Chordata; class Mammalia; order Primates; family Atelidae; genus Alouatta; species Alouatta palliata. Next base: position 25,471 of record PVKV010018067.1, on the reverse strand, counting down.
GAACAACAGAGCTCACAGCTCAGCACTTGAGCTCCTATAACGGACCAACTGTCTCCTCAAGCAGCTCCCCGACCCCCGTATATATAAAAAGATACCTCATAAAGGAGAGCTCAGGCTGACATCTGGTGAGTATCCTTCTGGGACGAAGATAACAGAAGAAGAAACTGGCAACAACCCTTACTATTCTAGAGCTGCTGCAAGTGATTCCCAGGCAAGCAGGGTCTGGAGTGCACCTCCAACAGTCTTACAGCAGAGGGGCCTGACTGTTAGAAGGAAAACTAAAAAACAGAAAGAAATAACTTCATCATCAACCAAAAGGACGTCCACTCAGAGGCCCCATCCGAAAGTCACCAACTACAAAGATCACAAGTAGATGAATCCACAAAAATAGGAAGAAACCAGCACAAAAAGGATGAAAACACCCAAAACCAGAACACCTCTTCTCCTCCAAGGGATTACAACTCCTCACCAGCAAGGGAACAAAGCGGGATGGAGAATGAGTCTGATAAATTGACAGAATCAGGCTTCAGAAGGTGGGTAGTAACAAACTTCTCTGAGCTAAAAGAACACGTTTTAACCCAATGCAAAGAAACTAAGAACCTCAAAAAAAGCTTCAAAATGCTAACGAGAATAAACAGCTTACAGAAGAATATAAATGACTTGATGGAGCTGAAAAACACAACATGAGAACTTCACGAAGCATACACAAGTTTCAACAGCCAAATCGACCAAACAGAAGAGAGGCTATCAGTGACTGAAGATCAACTCAAAGAAATAAAACGAGAAGGCAAGATTAGAGAAAAAAGAGTGAAAAGAAATGAACAAAGCCTCCAAGAAATACGGGATTATGTGAAAAGACCTAATCTATGTTTGATAGGTGTACCTGAATGTGACAGAATGAATCCAAGCTGGAAAACACTCTTCAGGATATTATCAAAGAGAACTTCCCCAACCTAGCAAGCCAGCCCAATATTCAAGTCCAGGAAATACAGAGAACACCACAAAGATATTCCTCAAGAAGACCAACCCCAAGGCACATAATCATCAGATTCACCAGGGTTGAAATGAAGGAAAAAATGCTAAGGGCAGCCAGAGAAAAAGGTTGGGTTATCCACAAAGGGAAGCCCATCAGACTCACAGCGGATCTCTCAGCAGAAACCTTACAAGCCAGATGAGAGTGGGGGCCAATATTCAACATCCTTAAAGAAAAGAACTTTCAACCTAGAATTTCATATCCAGCCAAACTAAGGTTCCTAAGAGGAGGAGAAATAAAATCCTTTACGGACAAGCAATTGCTGAGAAATTTCATCACCACCAGGCCTGCCTTACAAGAGCTCCTGAAAGAAGCACTAAACGCAGAAAGGAAAAATCAGTACCAGCCACTCCAAAAATGTACCAAATGGTAAAGAGCACTGACACAATGAAGAAACTGTGTCAACTAATGTGCAAAACAACCAGCTAGCATCAAAATGGCAGGATCATATTCACACACAACAATATTAACCTTAAATGTAAATGGGCTAAATGCCCCAATCAAAAGACACATACTGGCAAATTGGATAAAAAGTCAAAACCCATCAGCGTGCTGTATCCAGGAAACCCATCTCACATGCAAGGACACACATAGGCTCAAAACAAAGGGATGGAGGAAGATTTACCAAGCAAATGGAGAGAAAAAAAGCAGGAGTTGCAATCCTATCTCTGATAAAAAAGACTTTAAACCAACAAAGATCAAAAGAGACAAAGAAGGGCATTACATAATGGTAAAAGGATCAATGCAACAAGAAGAGCTAACAATCCTAAATATATACGCACCCAATACAGGAGCACCCAGATACATAAAGCAAGTTCTTAACGACCTACAAAGAGACTTAGACTCCCACACAATAATAGTGGGAGACTTTAACACTCCACTGTCAATATTAGACAGATCAATGAGACAGAAAATTAACAAGGATACCCAGGACTTAAACTCAGATCTGGACCAAGCAAAGCTAACAGACATCTACAGAACTCTCCACCTCAAATCCACAGAATATATATTCTTCTCAGAACCACATCACACCTACTCTAAAATTGACCACATAATTGGAAGTAAATCACTCTTCAGCAAATGCAGAAGAATGGAAATCATAACAAACAGTCTCTCAGACCACAGTGCAATCAAATTAGAACTCAGGATTAAGAAACTAACTGAGAATCGCAAAACTTCATGGAAACTGAACAACTTGCTCCTGAACGACGACTCAATAAACAATGAAATGAAGGCAGAAACAAAGATGTTCTTCTAAACCAATAAGAATGAAGACACAATGGACCAGAATCTCTGAGACACATTTAAAGCAGCGTCTACAGGGAAATTTATAGCAATAAACACCCGCATGTGAAGCAAGGAAAGATCTAAAATCGACAACCTATCGTCAAAATTCAAAGAGCTAGAGGAGAAAGATCAAAAAAACTCAAAAGCTAGCAGAAGACAAAAAATAACTAAGATCAGAGCAGAACTGAATGAGATAGAGACACAAAAAACCCTTCAAAAAATTAAATATATCCAGGAGCTGGTGTTTTGGGGAAAAAAAAAAATAGACCGCTAGCCAGACTAATAAAGAAGAAAAGAGACAAGAATCAAACAGACACAATAAAAAATGATAAAGGGGATATCACCACTGATCCCACAGAAACACAAAACTACCATCAGAGAATACTATAAACATCTTTATGCAAATAAACTAGAAAATCTAGAGGAAATGGATCAATTCCTGGATAGATACACCCTTCCAAGATGAAACCAGGAAGAAGTCAAATCCCTGAATAGACCAATAACAAGTTCTGAAAATGAAGCAGTAATTAATAGCCTACAAACCAAAAAAGGCCCAGGACCAGATGGGTTTAGAGCCGAATTCTACCAGAGGTACAAAGAGGAGCTGGTACCATTCCTTCTGAAACTATTCCAAACAAGAGAAAAAGAGGGACTTCTCCCTAATTCATTTTATGGGGCCAGCATCATCCTGATACCAAAACCTTGCAGAGACACAACAAAAAAAGAAAATTTCAGGCCAATATTCCTGATGAACATCAATGTGAAAATCCTCAATAAAATACTGGCAAACTGAATCCAGCAGCACATCAAAAAGCTTATTCACTAAGAGCAAGTCAGCTTCATCCCTGGGATGCAAGCCTGATTCAACATATGCAAATTAATAAATGTAATCCATCACATAAACAGAACCAATGATAAAAACCATGATTATCTCAATAGATGCAGAAAAGACCTTTTATAAAATTCAACACCCCTTCATGCTAAAAACACTCAATAAACTAGGTACTGATGGAACACATCTCAAAATAGTAAGAGCTATTTATGACAAACCCACAGCCAATATCATACTGAATGGGCAAAAGTTGGAAGCATTCACTTTGAAAACAGGCACAAGTCAAGGATGCCCTCTCTCACCACTCCTATTCAACATAGTATTGGAAATTCTGGCCAGGGAAATCAGGCAAGAGAAAGACATAAAGGGTATTCAATTAGAAAAAGAGATAGTCAAATTGTCTCTGTTTGTAGATGACATGATTGTATATTTAGAAAATACCATCATCTCAGCCGAAAATCTTAAGCTGATAACCAACTTCAGCAAAGTCTCAGAATACAAAATAAATCAATGTGCAAAAATCACAAGCTTTCCCATACACCAAAAATAGACAAACAGAGAGTCAAATCATGAGTGAACTCCCATTAACAACTGCTACAAAGACAATAAAATACCTAGGAATACAACTTACAAGGGATGTGAAGGAACTCTTCAGGGAGAACTGCAAACCACTGCTCAAGGAAACAAGAGAGGACACAAACAAATGGAGAAACATTCCATGCTCATGGATAGGAAGAATCAATATTGCGAAAATGGCCATACTACCCAAAGTAATTTACAGATTTAATGCTATCCCCATTAAGCTCCCATTGGATTTCTTCACAAAATTAGAAAAAACTACTTTAAATTTCATATGGAACCAAAAAAACCTCAAATAGCCAAGACAATCCTAAGCAAAAAGAACAAAGCTGGAGGCATAATGCTACCTGACTTCAAACTATACTACAAGACTACAGTAACCAAAACAGCATGGTACTGGTACCAAAACAGATATATAGACCAATGGAACAGAACAGAGGCTTCAGAAATAACGCCACACATCTACAACCCTCTGATTTTTGACAAACCTGACAAAAACAAGCAATGGGGAAAGGATTCCCTGTTTAATAAATGGGGTTGGAAAAACTAGCCATATGCAGAAAACTGAAACTGGACCCCTTCCTTACACCTTATACAGAAATTAATCCAAGATGGATTAAAGCCTTAAACCTAAGTCCTAAAACCATAAAAAGCCTAGAAGAAAACCTAGGCAATACTATTCAGGACATAAGCATGGGCAAAGATTTCATGACTAAAATACCAAAAAAAAAAAAAAAAAAAAGTGGCAACAAAAGCCAAAATTGACAAATGGGACTTAACTAAAGAGCTTCTGCCCAGCAAAAGAAACTATCATCAGAGTTGATGATAGGCAACCTACAGAATGGGAGAAAATTTTTGCGATCTATCCATCTGACAAAGGGCTAATATCCAGAATCTACAAAGAACTCACACAAATTTACAAGAAAAAAACAACCCCATCAAAAAGTAGGCAAAGGATATGAACAGACACTTCTCAAAAGAAGACATTTATGCAGCCAACAAACATATGAAAAAAAAGCTCATCATCACTGGTCATTAGAGAAATGCAAATCAAAACCACAATGAGATACCATCTCACACCAGTTAGAATGGCAAACATTAAAAAGTCACACAACAACAGATGCTGGACAGGATGTAGAGAAATAGGAACACATTTACACTGTTGGTGGGAGTGTAAATTAGTTCAACCATTGTGGAAGATAGTGTGGCAATTCCTCAAGGATCTAGAACCAGAAATACCATTTGACCTAGCAATCCCATTACTGGGTATATACCCAAAGGATTATAAATCATTCTACTATAAAGACACATGCACACATATGTTTACTGCAGCACTGCTCACAAGAGCAAAGACTTGGAACCAACCCAAATGCCCATCAAGGGCATTTTCTTGAATAAAGAAAATGTGGTACGTATACACCATGGAATACTATGCAGCCATAAAAAAGGATGAGTTCATGTCCTTTGCAGGGACATGGATAAAGCTGGAAACTATCACTCTCAGCAAACTAACACCGGAACAGAAAACCATACACTGCATGTTATCACTCATAAGTGGGAGTTGAACAATAAAAACACATGGACACCAGGAGGGAAACATCACACACTGGGTGCTAGGGGAAGGATAGCATTAGGAGAAATATCTAATGTAGATGACAGGTCGATAGTGCAGCAAACCACCATAGCACGTGTATACCTACTAACAAACCTGCATATTCTGCACATGTATCCCAGAACTTAACATATAATAATAATAAAATAAGATCCACTGGAATGGCTTTTATCAAAAAGAACAATAAAAGGGTTAATGAGGATGCAGAGAAAAGCGAACACTTGTACATTGTTGGTGGGGATGTAAATTAGTACAGCCATTATGAAAAAGAATATGGAGGTTCCTCAAGAAATTAAATTAGAACTACCATATGATCCAGCAATCCCACTTCTAGGTATATAACCAAAGGAACTAAAATCAGTATGGCAAAGGAATATCTATATATTGTTCATTGCAGCCTTATTCACAATATCCAGGATATGGAATCAACTTAAGTGTCCATCAAGGGATTAATGAAGAAAAAAATGTATATACATACAATGAAATTCAGCCTTTAAAAAGAAGGAAATTCTTTCATTTGCAACAACATGAATGAATCTAGAGGACTTTATGCTAAATTAAATAAGCCAGCACAGAAAGAAATGGTCTCATGTATATGTGGAATCTATAAAAGGAGAGAGTAGAATTACAGTTACCAGAGACTGGGGAGAAGCCAGGATGGGAAGTTGTTGGTGAAAGGATACCAAGTTTTGGATGGGAAGAATACGTTTTGAGACCTATTGCACAGCACAGTGATGCCAGTCACTGTATTCATGCATTACATATTTCAAAATAACTAAGAGTACATTTCAAATGTCTCATTATGAAAATAATAGCTAAACAAGGTGATGGATATCTTAATTCGCTTGATTTAATCATATCACATTGTATACATATGTCAGAACATTCCACTGTACCCCAGGAAAGTATAAAATTATGATTTGTCAATTAACAATATTGAATTTAAAAACTGGAATAAAATGCTAAGAGGAGTCAAACAGGTTGAAACCAAAGGATGCTAGTCAGTAATTTGAAGCTATATAAAGTAAAAGTAAATACATGTGCAAGTATAAAAGCTAGTATTACTGTAACTTTGGTTTGTAACTCTGAGGTTTATTTGGTTTGTAAACTTTTTAAACATAACTTTACTATACAACAAAAACATTACTCTAAAAGCTAGTATAATTGTAACTTTACTTTGCTACTCCACATTTATTTTCTACATAAGAGACAAATACATAAATAACCAAAAGGGGGTAGGGATGGAGCTGTACAGGAACAGTTACTGTTTGTTATTGAAGTTAAGCTGGTACAAATTTAAACTGGAGTGTTTTATCTTCAGAAAGTTAAATGTAATCCCCATGGTAACTACAAAAAATAGCTACTGAATATACACAAAAGGAAATGAGAATGGAATTATTCTATTAAATTCAGCACAAAAGACAGTAATGCAGCAAATGAGTGACATGAAAGCTTTAAGGAATAAAGAAAACAAATAGCAAAAGGACAGCAGTCTCTCCTTATCAGTAATTACTCTAATGTAAATAAACTCTCCAATCAAAAGACAAAGATTGGCAAGATGAACAGAAAAATAAAATTCCAAATATATGCTATCTGTAAGAGACTCACTTTAGATCCAAAGACATAAATAGATAAAACATGTAAGGAGGGAAAGCCTAATCCATGTACATAGGAACCATAAGAGAAGTGGGGTGGGCTGTATTAACATCAGACAACACAGACTATATAAGAGACAAGGAAGGACACTATAATAAAAAGTTGAATATAGCAAGAAGATACTATGATAAACATTTAACATGTAATGATAGCCCATCAAAATAAACAAAGCAAAAACTAACAGAATTTAAGGGAGAAACAAGACAGTTCTACAATAATCATTGAGACTTCAATACCTCACTCTCAATAATGCGTAGAATAATCAAACAAAAGAGGAAAGAGACTTAACGCTATAAACCAATTAGCTGTAACAGAGAACACTATCCAACAGGAGAAATCATGTTCTTCTCAAGTGCACATGGGACATTTATTTTATTAAACCACTCAACATCCTGCCATTCAAACTGGCTGTTTACATAACTGTCTCTCTTACTTATAATATAGCAAGCTCTTACATGAAACATAATTTCACTGTATCCCTGACACCTCAACAGAATATCATGCTGTGGTTTTCAACATTTACAAAATTACCATTATGAGTTTTAGCTCCTTTCACATGTTTCAGTCCTCAGTCTAGCATACCCTTCCCCTCTCAGCAAACTTCTACGTATTCTTAAAACCCAATTGACAGATTTTCTTTGCACCATTTGCCTATATATGTCTGAGCAGGAGTCACTCACTCCCTTCTTTGTGATTCTATCTAATATTTGCCTCTCTCTTACTGTCTTCGTCCATTTTGTGCTGCTATAACAGAATATCTGAGATTGGGTAATTTATAAGGGACAGAAATTTATTTCCTCATAGTTCTGGAGGCTGGGAGTTCAATATCAAGACACCAGCATCTGGTGAAGGCCTTCCTGCTGCATGACAACAAAGAGGAAGGCATCAAATGGCTGGGGTGGGGAAAAGGGGGAGTCATAGACCCTACTCCTAAGATAACAGCATTAATTCATTCATGAGGTCAGTGCCCTCAAGATCCAAACACCTCCCATTATGCCCCACCTCCCAACACCACTGCATCAACTTTCCAACGCATTAACATTAGGGAACACATTAAAACCACAGCACTATACTGTACATATCCCACTGAATCTGAAATTCTTTTGTAATGTTCTTATAATTGTTGTACCTTAACATACAGAAACCATTTTCTTCTTCCTAAAACTATCCATTTTGACCAAGAGACATGGCAAGGACAATAAAAAGTATATACTGTCAGTCTTCTTTGGAGGTAGATGTCACCACATTGGCAGTAATCCGTTGCAGTTTGCCCCCTGTAACAGATGGAACAACTTATCTCTTCTTGTTTTACTCATTATCCACAGATTTGGTCTCCAATTTCATGTGTGATTCTTTCAGCTCTGATGATCTTATAGGACATGAATTCAGAACCACCTCAACCCTGTTTCCATATCCAAATGCTGGCTGTGCGGCCTCACCCCCACTCTGCAAATTGTACATCTAGTCCACTAATTGTACAGATAAATTTATCCCATTTTTGACCAAGGTTTTGTATTTTAAAACTCTCTATCATTCCTTTGTATTTAAAGCAGGCATACATTATCCATTCTAATATTTTTAAAAACTAATTTTAGGCCAGGCACAGTGGCTCACACCTGTAATCCCAGCACTTTGGGAGGCCAAGGCGGGTGGATCATGAGGTCAGGAGATCAAGACCATCCTGGCTAACACAGTGAAACCCCATCTTTACTAAAAATACAAAAAATTAGTTGGATGTGGTGGCACATGCCTGTAGTCCCAGCTACTCGGGAGGCTGAGGCAGGCGAATCACTTGAAAACAGGAGGCAGAGGTTGCAGTGAGCCAGGATCATGCCACTATGCTCCAGCCTGGGCAACAGAGAGAGACACAGTCTCAAAGAAATAAATAAAATTTTTTAAAAACCTAATTTTAAAAATACTTGATTCAATTAATTATTAAAACTATATGGGCCCCTGCAGATATTGGTAAAGGAATGTTAATACGACAAAATGATATCGTTGTGGACATATGTACCCTATGTAAATATGTCTATTTACATAGGGTACATAGGGAGGAGCTTCAAGATGGCTGACTACACGCATATGGTACTTGTCTTCTCCATGGAGAGGAAACAAAATAGTGAGGAGATAATCACTTCAAACAGATCATCTAAGAGAGAACACTGGAATTCAGCAGGGAGGTGACAAGAAGCACTGAAAGCAAGAAAGGAGGAGGAGGCAAGGCAGCCTGCTCAACCAGGATCAGTGGAGAGCCTGGAGAGACTACCTAATGTGGAGAAAAGATGAGAGACCTACAGAGGTCCACATTCCCACCAGACTCTTAAAATCCTAGCCATGGGAAAACCCCTCAACTGCTGCAGGCCCTGAGTCTAACATAAGGAGGTGCCTAGAAACCATGCAACAACATTACTCCAGAGAGAGCTCACTCTAAGTCCCACAAACCCCTAATTCCTAAGCAGGTACAGTGTACCTCCATTTTGAGAGCCGAGCCCCCACCAGACTTTGCCATGCCCAGGAGCCCAACAGACCCTGCATCTCCACATCCCTGGAGCCCCCACTGACATTTTCCACCGATAGCTGGTCCGCAGGATCCAAGGCCACAGCCACTGGCAGCAACTGTCTCTCTACACTGTAGCAGAGGGGGACCCATGCATTTTCATGCACTGAGGAAAAATTCCACCGAACAAGGCACAAGCAAAGAATGTGCCCCACCAAGCCACCTGCCTATGAATGCTCCCACTGACGGCAACCCCACCCTTCTTGGAAACAAAGCCACAGCACAATCCCTGCGGCTGCCACCAGAGCACTCTGATGGCAGTCTGAGGATCACTCTCCCCTGCCTACCATAGCCAGTACCTGCATGTACCAGTGGGAAGCCTCAGGACAGGTTCCTACAACCTAGCTCCATCCCCCTCAGTACCCAAGCATGCAATCCATGGGCCTAGAAATCACCTAGCCTAGACCACCACTGTTAGCACCTAAGCACTCCTTCCAAGGTCTGAGATTGGACCTATTCAACCTGCCTCTACCACCACAGCTGGCAACAAACCACACGTGCTACCTGCAAGCCTGGGGATTAGCCTGCCCAGCCCATCACAGCCACTGCCTACACCAGCACAGACAACTTGGGTCCTAAAGGTTATCCCACCACTGCTACTGCCATCATCCACACCATGCCTACTACACAGAGGCTTAAAAACCCATCAACCTGCCTGGGTCACTTGTGCCATTCCTAGTATGCAAGCAAGACACCTGGAGGCTCAATAATCGGCTTGTCTGAAGCTGCTAACACTGGTGCCAGTATACGCTGCCCTGAAGCCCAAGGACAGGCAATTTCAGCTCACTGGTGCCACCACTGGGACCTGAGGGCTAGCCTACTTGGCAACCCAGACCTCAACAAAACCTTATCACAGGCTAGGCATGGTGGCTCACACCTACAATACTAGCACTTATGGGAGGCTGAGGTGGGAGGATGTTTGAGCTCAGGACTTTGAGACCAGTCTGGGCAATACAGTGAGACCTCTTTTATTGAAAGTTAAAATTTTCTTTTATCAAAAACAAACAAAAGAAAAACTTTATTACAGCCTCCACTAACAACCACAATCTAAGCCACCTAAGAAATCACAGACACCACTGACACCATTCACATCCAAAGAAATCACACAGAGACTATTCTATGACACATACCTAGAATCAAAGCCAAAATGCCATACTCAACCAACACCACAGATACATCTTCAGGAAAATGTTCTCCCCTATGAAAGAAAATTCAAAAAATTAGAAGGAGCGACTGTTACACCAGAGGCACAGACATCGGTCTAAGGACACAGGAAACATGAAAAAGCAAGGAAGCATGACACCTCCAAAAGACCACAATAATTCACAAGCAATACATCCCAATCAAAAAAAAATCTGGCCAGGTTAGGTAGCTCACACTTGTAATTCTAGCACTTTGCGAGACTGAGGCAGGCAGACTGTTTGAGCCTAGTGGTTCAAGACCAGCCAGGGCAACTTAGTGAGACCCCATCTCTAAAAAAAAATACAAAACTTAGCCAGGTGTGGTGGCATGCACTTGTAGTCCCAGCTACTTGGGAGGCTGAGGTGGGGGGATTACTTGAGCCCAGGGAGGTTGAGGCTGCACTGAGCTATGATCACACGATTGCACTCCAGCCTGGGCAACAAATTGAGACCCTGTCTCAGGGGGGTAAAAAGAAATTTATAAAATCCCAGAAAAATTATTCAAAATACTGATTTTAAAGAAGCCCAGTAAGATATGAGAATTCTGAGGCCAGGCACTGTGGCTCACACCTGTAATCCTAGCACTTTGGGAAGCCGAGGCAGGCAGATCATTTGAGGCCAGGAGTTCAACACCAACCTGGCCAACATGGCAGAACCCCATCTCTGTCCAAAAAAAAAAAAAGATATAAGAGAATTCTGAAAAACAATACAAAGAAATCAGAAAAACAATTAAGGCTATGAGGGAGAAATTTACTAAAGAAACTAGATATCATAAAGGAAAACCAGGTTGGGCACAGTGGGTGATGCCTGTAATCAATCCCAGTATTTTGGGAGGCCAAGGCAAGCAGATCACTTGAGGTCAGGAGTTCAAGACAAGTCTGGCTAACATGGTAAAACCCCATCTCTACAAAAAAATTAGTTAGGTGTGGTAGCAGGCACCGGTAGTACCAGCTACTCAGGAGGCAGAGGCAAGAGAATCACTTGAACCCTGGAGGTGAAGGCTGCAGTTAGCTGAGATCATGCCACTGCACTCTGGCCTGGGCAACAGAGCGAGACTCCATCTCAAAAAAAAAAAAAAGAAAAAGAAAAACGAGGTCAGGTGCGGCGGCTTATGCCTGTAATCTTAGCACTCTGGGAGGCCTAGGTGGGCAGATTACAAGGTCAGGAGTTCAAGATCAACCTGACCAACATGGTGAAATCCCATCTCTACTAAAAATACAAAAATTAGCTGGGCATGGTGACGCGTGCCTGTAATCTCAGCTACTGAGGAAGCTGAGGCAAGAGAATCGCTTGAACCCAGGGGGTGGAGGTTGCAGTGAGCCAAGGTTGAGCCATTGCACTCCAGCCTGGGAGACAGAGCCTATAATCCCAGCACTTTGGAAGGCAAGATGGGCAGATCACAAGATTAGGAGATTGAGACCATCCTGGCCAACACTATAAAACCCCATCTCTACTAAAATACAAAAAATTAGCTGGGCGTGGTGGTGTGTGCCTGCAGTCCCAGCTACTAAGAAGGCTAAGGCAGGGGAATCGCTTGAACCCGAGAGGCGGAGGTTGCAGTGAGCCAAGATCATGCCACTGTACTACAGCCTGGCGAGAGAGCAAGACTCCATCTCAACAACAACAAAAAACACACCACAGTGAAGTGAGATTTATCCCAGAGAGGCAAGGATGGTTACACAAATCAGCAAATATGATTCATAACATCAACAGAATAAAGGACAAAAGCACATGTTCATCTCAATAGACACAGAAAAAGCACTTTATAAAATTCAGTGCCCCTTTGTGATAAAAACTCGTAACAAACTAGGCATAAAAGAAACATATCTCAACATAACAAAGGTCATATATGACAAACCCACAGCTAACATCATACTGAAAGTTGAAACCCTTTCCTCTAAGAACTGGAACAAGACAAGGATGCCCACTTTAACCACTCATATTCAACATAGTACAGCAAGTCCTAGCCAGACCAATCAGGCAAGAGGAAAAAAAAAGAAAAGGCATCCAAATTAGAAAAGAGGACATCAAACTGTCCCTCTATGCTGATGATATAACCTTCTATCTAGAAAAACCTAGTTTCCACCAAAAAAACTTTTAGTTCAGCTAAATAAATTCAGTAATGTTGCAGGATACAAAATCAACACACATAAATCAATATACATCCACCTGTGAAGTAGGGAGTGTTAAAAAAAAATCTAGAAAAATCTAGACTTCACCAAAAAACTCTTAGTTCTGCTAAATAAATTCAGTAAAGTTTCAAAATACAAAATCAACACACATAAATCAATATACATCCACCTGTGAAGTAGGGTAGTGTTAAAGAAAATCAACATACAAAACCTGTTTTGATACATCAATAAAACAAACTAGCTGAGAAAGAAAGCAAGAAGGCAATCCGTTTTTACAACAGCTATAACAACTATAAAACACTGGATAAAATAAATTAAAGAGACCACAAACAAACGGAAAGATATCCCATGCTCAAGGATCAGAATTAACATCATTAAAATGACCATACTGCTCAAAGCAATCTATAGATTTAATGCAGTCTCTATCAAAATACCAATGTCATTTTTCACAGAAACAGAAAAAGCAATCTTAAAATTCATATGAAACCAAATAAGAATCCAAACAACCAAAACAATCTTGAGCAAAAAGAACAAAACTGCCTGACTTCAAAATATATTACAAGGCTGTAGTAACCAAAACAACATGGTACTGGTATAAAAGAGACAAACAGACTAATGGAATAGAGCAGAGAATTCAGAAATAAATCCACATATTTAGAGCCAACAGATTATATTAAACAAAAAAGCTTCTGCATAGCAAAGATAACAATCAAGAGTGAAGGGGGAGGCCGGGCGCGGTGGTTCACGCCTGTAATCCCAGCACTTTGAGAGGCCGAGGCGGGCGGATCCCGAGGTCCAGAGATCAAGACCATCCTGGCCAACATGGTAAAACCCCATCTACTAAAAATACAAAAATTAGCTGGGCGTGGTGGTGTGCGCCTGTAGTCCCAGCTACTCTGGAGGCTAAGGCAAGAGAATTGCTTGAATCCGGGAGGAGGAGGTTGCATGAGCCAACATCACGCCACTGCACTCCAGCCTGGCGACAGAGCGAGACTCCGTCTCCAAAAAAAAAAAAAAAAAAAAAAGAGTGAAGTGAGAGCGCAGATGCCTAGTTTTGGGCAGGAATTGAAACTGCTACTACAGCCAAAAAGAACTTGAGAAGTGTAAATATCAAGCCTTGAAAAGGACCATGGTACAGTCTGTGAGACATAAGAAACCAATCAATTACAGTTTGATGACTCTGACAGTATGATGATTTTGTTTCTGCAACTGTACCTTTAAACAAGAAATCCAGAACAATATAAAAAGAATTAAAACAAGATAAACCAAATCCTAATTTGAACAATCTCCAGAAACAAGAAATTCCACTACAAGAGAAGCAAAAGGATGCCTAAATGACAAGCTCTACCAGACAGACTTAGAAGTTGCACTAGCTGTATCAGTGAAGGAACTTCCCAACAGTCACCACTAATGCGCAGAAGTCTCAAGATAAAAGCGTTGAAAAACATGGCAATAGTAGAACAGAAACAATGAATAAGTCTCCTCATATCTCTAATTGCAGTGTAGCCAGTGATTTAGATTTGGATAAGATTACTGAGGAAGATGATGGTGGTGTTCAAGGGAAAAGAAAAGCAGCATCTAAAGCTGTAGTACAGCAGAGGAAGATTCTTCTGGAAGGGAGTGACGGTGATAGAGCTAATGACACCGAACCAGACTTTGCAACTGGTGAAAATTCTGAGGATGATTCTGATTTTGGTGAGAGTGAGGATAATGATGAAGACTTCTCTATGAGAAAAAAGGAAGGAAGGAAGGAAGGGAGGGAGGGAGGGAGGGAGGGAGGGAGGGGAAACGAAGGTAAAATCTCCAGTAGAAAAGAAAGTGAAGAAATCTAAATCCAAATGTAATGCTTTGGTGACTTTGGCAGATTGCTCCAGCTGCTGTCAAATCAGAATCTCAGTCCTCGCCAAAAAAGATTTTTCTTCAGATGCCACTGGGAAACCTTTACAAATATACAGTCCTTTAGCTGAAGGCAAGAGACCTAAATGGTTTCACCAGCATCTGGAAGTAGCAGCAATAGCAGCAGCCCACTGGCAGGAGTATCCATGAAGTCTCCAAATCAGTGTCTCCGCCATGGCCTGTCCAGATCGGCACGAGTTAAACCTCTGCATCTAAATGCCACTAGCAGCTGAGTGTGGTACCAGAGAAACGTGTGGTTGACAGAACCACAGTTTTACAAGGGTGTTTATATTTGATATGTTTTTATATTTGAGGCAGGTATTGTAATATAAAGGAATCCATTACCATGTCCTATAAATGATCTCTAGCCATTTTATGATAATGTTCTCTGTAAAGCTCTTTAAGATTTCAAGGAGAGTTTTGTTTGTAAGAATTACCTTCTCATGCCTTTCATTCTGAAGAGCACATCCTATTTTTCTGTCAGTTTGACATGGAGGAAGACCACATCACATACTGTTCTTTTCTAGTTACGTGATGTGCCTTTCTGGCTTTGTCTACTTTATAGCACCTTAACGTTAACTGTTCAGTATTATCTGGCACAGGGAAACATTCTCATTTCTTTCATAAGACATTTCTGAAATCTTATAAGCTACTTAAGCTATATTGTCAGTTTTATTGCAAAGATGTTTTATATTTTAGCCAAATCTTTTTATAGTCAGAGTTCAGAATTATTTTACACACTAAAATGGTTGCTGTATTATGGCATGTGTTTCCTATTTGCATGGTTATTCTATAGCAAATGGAATTTAAAGACATTCAATGAAACCTTCATTGCCAAACCTTTAATAAAAGTGGAAATGTTTTGAAATGCTCTTTTTCTTGATACTATTGCATCCACCTGGTTTTTTTTTTTTGCTGGTTTTTGTTTTTGGGGGTTTATTTGTTTGTTTTTGAGACTGAGTCTCACTCTATCACCCAGGATGGAGTGCAGTGGCACAACCTCGGCTCACTACAAACTCCACCTCCTGGGTTCAAGTGATTCTTATGCCTCAGCCTCCCGAGTAGCTGGCATTACAGGCAACTGCCACCTGGCTAATTTTTGAATTTTTAGTAGAGATGGGGTTTCACCATGTTGGCCAGGCTGGTCTCGAACTCCTGGCCTCAAGTGATCCACCTGCCTCAGCCTCCCAAAGTGCTGGAAATACATGCGTGAGCTACTGCGCCCAGCCAACATCCACCTGTTTCTGATTGCCCACAGTTCATGATAAAATGAGAGCTCTGCAAAAAATGTTAGCTTTTTTCTTGTAAATATAAACAAGGAAAAACTGTTTCTTCAAGTAGTCACTTTCTGTTAAGCCAGTTCTTCAGAAAGTAGTTGTCAAGTATTTAGTCATTCCTATGATGATACTAGATAATATAGCTTTTTAGGAAGCTTAGATCTGAATTTACTGTAAAAAAACAATTGTAATTAATATTTCATATCTATGGTGAGAATTTCAACTAGCTTCTGATCAATTTTTTTTTAATGTTCAAGTCATATTAACCATTAAAAAATGTATAATACTTAACTCAGTTCTTGGTTTATGGAAACATCTATGTTAATGTGAAAATAATTAACTTAGAATTGTGATTAAAGTGAGCATTTGTCTAAAAAAAGGGGGAAGAGATGCCTGCCGAATGGTAGAAAATATGTGCAAACTATTCAACAAGTGACTAATATCTAGAATATACAAGGAACTCAAACAACAACAACAACAACAAAAACCCCACCAATAATCCCATTTAAAAGTAGACTAAGAATATGAATAGGTATTTTTCAAAAGAAGGCATAAAAATGGCCAACAAGTATATGAAAAAATGCTCAACATCACTAATCATCAGGGAAATGCTAATTAAAATCACATGAAATATCATTTCACCTAAGTTAAAATGGCTATTATTTAAACAACAAAAAAGACCAGGTGTGGTGGCTCACATCTATAATCCCAGCACTCTGGGAGGCTAAGGCAGGTGGATCACTTGAAGTCAGGAGTTCCAGACCAGCCCAGCCGACACATGGTGAAATCTCATCTCTATCAAAAATACAAAAAAAAAACTGGCCAGGTGTGGTGGCACACACCTGTAGTCCCAGCTACTTGGAAGGCTGAGGCAGGAAAATCACTTGAATCCGTGAGGTGGAGGTTGGAGTGAGCTGAGATCATACCACTGCACTCCAGCCTGGGTGACAGAGTGAGATTTTGTCTCAATAAATAAATAAATAAATAAATAAATAACAAAAGACCAAAAAAAAAAGACACTAGTGAGGATGTAGAGAAAAGGGAACTCTTATACGGTGTTAGTGAGAATGTAAATTAGTACAAACTTTTTGGAAAACAGTATAAAAATTTCTCAAAAAACTAAAAACAGAACCACCACACGATCCAGCAATCCCACTACTGGATAGTTATCCAAAGGAAAAGAAATTAGCATATCAAAGGGCTATCTGCACTTACATGTTTATTGTAGCACTATTCACAACAGCAAATATATGTAATCAACCTAAGTGTTCATCAACAGATATATGAGACCAGGCACAGTGCTAGGTCTGTAATCCTAGTACTCTGGGAGGCTAAGGTGGGAGGACTGCTTGAGCCCAGGAATTTGAGACCAGCTTAGGCAACATAGTGAGATCCCTATGTCTACAAAAAAAAATTTTTTTTAATTAGCCAGGTGTGGTAGTGTATGCTTGTGGTTCCAGCTACTCACTGCAGTGAACCATGATTGTACTCCAGCCTGGGTGACAAAATGAGACCCTGTCTTTAAAAACAAATAAACAAGCAGATTAATGGATATATGTGGCATATATACCCAAGAGAATACTATTTGGCCATAAAAAAAAAATGAAATCATGTCATTTGCAGCAACATGGATGGACCTGGAGATCATTATGTTAAGTGAAATAAGTCAGGACTAGAAAGACAAATATAACATGTTCTCACTCATATTGTGAGTTTAAAAGGTAGATCTCATGGAAGTAGACAGTAGAATGATAGACACCAAAGTCCAAGAAGGAAGGGTGCATGGGTAGAAGGTAATGAAGAGAGACTGGTCAATGGACACAAACATATGGTTAAAGAAAAAGTATAAATTCTAATATTCTATAGCAGAGTAGGTTGACTACAGGTAGCAAAATTGTGTATTTCAAACTACGTAGAAGAGAGGACTTTAAATGTTCCCAATACACAGAAATGATAAATACTCAATGTGATGGATATCCCAAATACCCTGACTTGATCATTACACATCCTATGTATGTAACAAAATATCACGTGTCTCATAAATATGTAAAATATTATATATCAATTAAAAAAACAGGAAAGGAGAAGAGAAGCAAAGAAGCAAAGAAAAAGGGTAGCAAACAAAGCAAGATGACAAAAATCTAGATACATCATAATCAAAATAGATGTAAATGAATTTAGCTCATTTGTAACAGGTTATCAGATTGGATTTAAAGATAACATACAGGCTGGACATTGTGGCTCACACCTGTATCCCAGCACTTTGGGAGGCCAAGGTGGGAGGATCACCTTGAGGTCAGGAGTTCGAGACCAGCCTGGCCAACATGGCGAAACGCTGTCTCTACTAAAAATACAAAAATTAGCCAGGTATGCTGGTGCGTGCCTATAATCCCAGCTACTCAGGAGGCTGCAGCAGGAGAATCACTTGAACCCAGGAGGCGGAGGTTGCAGTGAGCCAAGACTGTGCCACTGCACTCCAGCCTGGGCAACAGAGATTGACTCAATCTCAAAAAACAACAAATAAATAAAATAAAATAAAAATAATATACAAATTCAACTAAACTTGTTTATAACAGTGAGCTAAAACATTAACAGAGAAAAGATGAAAACAAATACATGAAAAAATATTGTGGCAAATTTGTTTTTTAAAAAAGGTTTTACTTTTTTTAAAGGTGGTATGGCAATTTTAACATCAGACAAAACTGTATTGTAACATTAAAAGGTATGGAGACATGATATATATATATATAATAATATAAAAACATACCAAAACCTTATATATAGCTATCAAAATAAGAAAAAAAGAGAATTCCAGGAAAAAAAATTAATCTTCAACCACTGCATGAGCCTCTAATTTACTTACATTAGAAACTGATAGATCAGAATGTCCAAACACCAGTAAGTATATATAATATTTGATCCACAAAGTTAGTAAGTTTGATCTAACTTACTCAGGTATATAAAGAACTTTATATAACTAAAGAAAGTTATATAAAGAACCCTCCACCACACAAAAAATAAAAACACTAAACAAAAATAAAATAAAAAATAAAAACATCGAACAAAAAAGCTATAAAAAAAATCCTTCAGCAAACAAAAAAATAAAAATATAATTATTTTCAAGTACACATGAAATATTTTCAAAATAAAATCACAGTAAAAGACACAAAAAAATTTTCAAGGAACTTTTGTCTAAGACCACCTTCTCTAACCACTATATAATGTTGAAATCACCATTTTCAAATATTTGTTAACTTAGAAATGAACTTCTAAATAAGTTTAAAATAATAAAAACTATAAAAATTAGAACTGAATGACAATAAATGTACCACACCATTAAAATGTGGAGCTCAGCTAAAATTATAGCCTAATGCTCTTGAAACAAAACTGTAAGACTGAATATACTTAACTAATACATTCTCAATCAAGAAACTAGAAAAAAAAAAAAAAGAATAAACCTAAAGAAAGCATAAGTATGTTAATCTTCTTAATTTTTTTCTGTATTTTATGATGTTTTGACACCTTGGGCCCTACAGACCCGTGAGGGACTGCACCTCCCAGGGTTAATTCCTAGAGACAGCAAGCAACTTGCCTCTGAACACACCTCTGATATGCAACCAAACAATCTAGAGTCTATACCACAACCATCTTCTTTAAACAACTCTCACATAGCAAGCCAGTATTCCTTCTGACCTAACACACCCCAGGGCCAGATACCAGACAACCACCAACCATACCTATAACCCACCAAAATTATTCAAATTATCCAATCCTAAATTTATTTAAGCTTGCCTACCCTGTCTTGCCCATTCTGTTCCACAGAAACCACAATACAGGCTCTGGCCTATGCTTTCCTACTCACTCCTTCTGCCTTCTGACCGACGGTGGTGCTTTCCCATGTGGCCTTCTATGACATGCCTGCCTCCTGTTTCTAGTTTAGAGTGAGTACGAAACTCTTCCTCCATGACAGTCTTTTTGGTCTCAGTATGTCTTACCATATCTTATTTTGAGACAATAAGGAAAATAAAGAGCAGCAATTAATGAATTGGAAAATTAGAAAAAAATACCCCAGAGTAGAGAAGAGTTTCTCAAACTTAATTCAGAAAGCATAAACCACAAAGGAAGATACTATGAAAAAAGGTAAGTACATTAATTCCTCTTATTTCTTCAAAATCAGCTTTGAGATATAATTCACATACAAAACTAATTTTAAGTGTACAGTTTAATGAGTTTTCACAAATGTATACGGTCATGTAACCCACAACACAATCAATATTTAAAATATTTCCATCACTCAAGAAAACTTATATTGCGCCCCTTTACAGTCATTCTCTCCCTACTAGCAAGCACTAATGGACTGTCATCAGTTTGCCTTTTCTTGAATTCTATACAAATGGAATCATACAGTGGACTACGTTAAAGTGAAAACTGTTCATCACATCCCCGTCATTGAAAAAAAATCAACTTATTTCTGAAAAATATACTTAAAAGTCCTACCTAACAAGAGAAAAAAATCTAGCAAAATTAGGCTCACTGCAGAATGCAAGAAACAACTTATCAGACATAGAACTGAGCAGGTGGCAGGATGGAATTGGAACCTTTGCCTTCCACAGGAAGTAGGATTTACACATACTCTAGAAATGAGTTTGCCTTTCCTGTCCTGAGTGTTGCTGGACATTTACGTGCCTTACTGGCTTCAAAATATTTGCTTTACCAATCTGGAATTCACCTTAACATTACCTCAAACCAAAGCACTTGTTTAATGGTGAAGAAGATACAACATTAAACATATGACCATGGCATCCACTGGTCCTACACCACATACCACATCACCTAGAAATTGCCAGGCTAACAAAATCATAAAGTGGTGCATTAAATTAAAAGCTCAATTAAGAAGTCATTCTGCTGATCATATGGGAGGCAGTATATGCACTAAACTGGCTAGGGTATTATATCCCTAACACCTAAGATGCATCGGTTTAGGAACTAAGGGGTAGAAGTTTGACTATTCACCATCACTCCCAGTAATTCACTTATGGCATGTGGGTTTCCTATCCTCACAATTTAAAATCTCTGCTGTACTAGAGATCCTGAGGGTAATGCTTCCACCAGAGGACACAGTAGGGGTTCGCAGAGCCTAAAGCCACAACCACCACTTGGTCACTCTGGGCTTCTCATACTGATGAACAAGCAAGCAAAGAAAGGAATAAACATACAAGCAGTGATAAGTGACCCTTATTATTAGGGCCTGTTGTACACAATCGGATTAGGGAGCAATCTGTCTGGAATGCAGCATATTTCCATGCTTGGTAATAGGGTAAACAGGAAATTATAGCAACCATGGTTTAAAAAAAGTCAAGGCAACTAAAGGTTCAAGTACCACAAGGATGAAAGCCTAAAGGTCGCAAGCAACTTAAACCACCTTAAATGCTGACCCGGCATAAAGGAAATCTAGAATAGTAGTAAAAGAAGGTATTGATTAATATTAATTCCTGCCTCAACACCAGTTGCAGCAGCAGGTACCACTGGCTTATACCATTAACCCTTCTCAGATTTCAATGGAAGAGACTACAGCTTGCAATCTTCAAGACTTGATGATGGATCAGAATCAATGTAGGGTTTAAGCCAATCTGAGCAAAGCAAGATGTAGATTCTATCAAAAGTCACATGCCTCAAAAACAAAGAGATGGGACTGAATAAACTAAAAAGCTTCTACACAGCAAAAGACATAATCAGCAGAGTAAACAGACAACCCACAGAGTGGGAGAAAATCTTCACAATCTATACATCCAACAAATAACTAATATCCAGAATCTACACGGAACTCAAACAAATCAGCAAGAAAAAAACAATCCCATCAAAAAATAGGCTAAGGAAATGAATAGACAATTCTCAAGAAAAGGTCTACAAATCACCAACAAACATATGAAAAAATGTTCAACATCACTAACTATCAGGGAAATGCAAATTAAAACCACAATGTAGTACCACCTTACTCCTACAAGAATGGCCACAATCAAAAAACCAAAAAATAGATGTTGGTGTGGATGTGGTGAAAAGTGAACATTTTTACACGGTTTTTGGGAATGTAAACTAACATGGAGATTCCTTAAAGAACTAAAAGTAGATCCAGCAATCCCACTCCTGTGTATCTAACCAGAGGAAAAGTCATTATATGAAAAAGATACTTGCACACATGTTTACAGCAGCACGATTCACAACTGCAAAAATTTAGAACCGCAGGGCACGGTGGCTCACACCTGTAATCCCAGCACTTTGGGAGGCCAAGGCAGGCGGATCATGAGGTCAAGAGATCAAGACCATCCTGGCCAACACCGTGAAACCTTGTCTCTACTAAAAATACAAAAAAATTAGCGGGGCACGGTGGCGCACGCCTGTAGTCCCAGCTACTCGGGAGGCTGAGGCAAGAGAATTGCTTGAACCCAGGAGGTGGAGGTTGCAGTGAGCCGAGGTCGTGTCACTGCACTCCAGGCTAGCCACATCATCAAGATTTCTACTTTCATCATCACATCCCTTTCTTGGACTAACTGATTCCCTCTGATAAGGACTCCTGGGATTACCTGAGCCCACCCAGATAAACCAGGACATCAGCAGCACAGGCAACCAAAAAAAGAGTCAAACTGGAGTTCATCAAAGTTAAGATCTTTTAAAAAATCTTTTGTATATGAAAGGACACTAAACTAACAGAGTGAAAAGGCAATCCACAGAAAGGAATATTTAGAAATCACATCTGATAGGAGATTGATATTCAGAATATAAAAAGAACTCTTACAAGTCAACAACAACAACAACAAAAAACAACACAACTGGGTGTGGTGGCTCACACCTATAATCCCAGCACTTTGGGAGGCTGAGGTGGGAGGATCCCTTGAGGCTAAAAGTTCAAGACCAGCCTAGGCAACATAGTGAGACCCCCATCGCTACAAAAAATAAATAAATAAATGAGCCAGGCAGTGGCATGCATGTATAGTCCTAGAGACAGAAAGATCACTTGAGCCCAGGAGGATGAGACTGCAACAAGCCATGATCATGTCACTGCATTCCAGCCTGAGTGATACAATAAGACTTTGTCTCTAAAAGAATCAAATTAAAATTCAACATAAAAATGGGCAAAGGACTTGAATAGACACTTCTCCAAAGAAGATAGGCAAATAATGAATATGCACATGAAGTGATCACTAGCCATTAGAAAAATGCAAATCAAAAGCACAAAGAGATAATTCTACCTCACAACCATCACCATGGCTATCATTTTAAAATGAAGACAGAAAATAACAA
This sequence comes from Alouatta palliata, assembly GCA_004027835.1. Lineage (NCBI taxonomy): Eukaryota > Metazoa > Chordata > Mammalia > Primates > Atelidae > Alouatta > Alouatta palliata. The sequence continues at coordinate 2,130 of PVKV010018067.1, read as the reverse complement.
GTGTTGGTGAAAACGTAGAAAATTAGAACCCTTGCTGATGGGAAGATAACATGGTACAGCCACTGTGGAAACCCATATGGCAGTACTTCAAAAAATCAGAAACAGAATTACCGTATGATCCAGCAATCTCACTTCTGGATATAAACCCAAAATAAGTAAAAGTGAGAACTCAAATAGATATTTGTACACCCATGTTCTTAACAGCATTATTCACAATAGCCAAAGGGTGGAAGCAATCAGTGTGTCCATCAGCAGGCCACGCGTGGTGGCTCACACCTGTAATCCAAGCACTTTGGGAGGCTGAAGCAGCTGGGTCAGCGGAGGTCAGGAATTCAAGATCAGCCTGACCAACACGGCAAAACCCTCTCTCTATTAAAAATACAAAATTAACCAGGTGTGGTGGTGCATGCCTGTAATCCCAGCTACTTGGGAGGCTGAGGCAGGAGAACTACTTGAACCCAGGAGGCAGAAGTTGCAATGAGCCGAGATCACGCCATTGCACTCCAGCCTGGGCAACAAGAGCAAAACTCCATCTCAGTGTCCATCACCAGTTGAATGAGTAAACAACATGTAGTAAATATAGATTCAATGGAACAGTACCAGCCTTTGGTGGGGAAGAAACTTTGACACATGCTACAATGTGAATAAACTCTGAAGACATTGTACTCAGTGAAATAAGCCAGTCATAAAGGACAAATATTGTATGATTTATTTCACTTATATGTGGTTCCAGGAGTTGTCAAATTCATAGAGATAGAAAGTAGAATGGTAGTTGCCAGAGGCTGGGAGGATGGGAGACTCGGGAGTTGTTGTTTAATGGGTACAGAGTTTCAGATGGCAAAAATGAAAAAGTTATGCAAATATATGGTGGTGATGGTTGTATAACAATGTGAACATACTTAACACCATACACTTAAAAATGGTTAAAACGGTAAACTTTATGTTACTTATGTCTTACCACAATTATTTTTTAAAAACACGTACATGAATGTTAATAGCCATATTATTCATAATAACCATAAGGGAGAAACAACTTAAATGTCTGTAAACTAATGAATTGATAAATAAAATGTGGTATTAACCATAAAATGAAATTATTCAGCAATAAAAAGAAATGAAGTACCAATATGTGCTATAACATGGATGAACCTTAAAAATATCAAGCTGCTGGGTGTGGTGGCTCACACCTACAACCCAAACACTTTGGGAGGCAGAGATGAGAGGATCACTTGAGCCCAGGAGTTCAAGACTAGCCTGGGCAATATAGTGAGACTAGTGAGACTATCTCTACAAAAAAAAAAAAAAAAATTCAAAAAATAAGCCTGGCATGGTGGCACATGCCTGCAGTCCCAGCTACTCAGGAGATTGAAGCAGGAGGATCACCTGAGCCTGGATGGTAGCAGCTGCAGTGAGCTGTGATCAAGCATTGCACTACAGTCTGAGCAACAGAGGAAGACCTTGTCTCAAAAAAGATAAAGAAAAAAAATAAAAAAACCATTGAGCTAAGTGAAAGAAAGCAGTCACAAAGGACCATATAAATGATTCCATTTACATGAAAGGTCCAGAATGAGCAAATGTATAGAGACAGAAGGCAGATTAATGGTTTCCTAGAACAGGGAGAGGGGAGGTTAGGGGTGACAACTGATGAGTATGGCACTGATTTGGGGGGTGATGAAAATATTCTAATATTGTGGTGATGGCTGCACAACTCTGAATATATTAAAAGCTGAACTGTGGCCGGGCGCGGTGGCTCACGCCTGTAATCCCAGCACTTTGGGAGGCCGAGGCGGGTGGATCACGAGGTCAAGAGATCGAGACCATCCTGGTCAACATGGTGAAACCCCATCTCTACTAAAAATACAAAAATTAGCTGGGCATGGTGGCACGTGCCTGTAGTCCCAGCTGCTCGGGAGGTTGAGGCAGGAGAATTGCTTGAACCCAGGAGGCAGAGGTTGCAGTGAGCCGAGGTCATGCCATTGCACTCCAGCCTGGGTAACAAGAGCTAAACTCTGTCTCCAAAAAAATAAATAAATAAAAAAAACAAATAAATAAAAAAAAACAAATAAAAATAAAAAAAATAGCCAGGCGCGGTGGCTCACGCCTGTAATCCCAGCACTTTGGGAGGCCGAG
>PVKV010018066.1:23433-45951 GCA_004027835.1 Alouatta palliata | reverse complement strand
CTCCTCTCCCTCCTCTCCCCTCCTCCCTCCTCCCCCCTCCTCCCGCCGCGTCTTTCTTCCCCTCCCTCGGAGGCGGGGCCTGGGCTCCAGCGCGGGCTGCAGCGGAGGCGCCGCCTGGGGCTGCAGATAATGGCGTCGTTGTTCACTGTGGCGGGGAAGCCGCAGCCGCCTCCGCACCCTCCGGGGCTCTCGGTGCCGCGGGCGCCACGCCCATAGCTGTCCAGGCTGTGGGACCTGGGTGGCGGCCGGGTGAGGACGAGTTCTGGCCGCCAGAAACTGGCGGCCTCCCGTTGGCGCGCAAACCCCCCCACCCCCGGCGCAGCCTGATGGCGTTCGCCGCCACCATTTTGCCTTCTTAATGAGGACGCGGGAGGACGGTCTGGAGGTCACAGCCGCTGCCTCCGAGCTTCTCCTGCCTCCGAAATGCCTGCCCTGCGGCCGGCCGGCGCCGAGTAGCCGGCCTGGAGTCTTAAAAAACAACAAAAAAAGACATACACCCAAACAGCAATCTTAATAATTAAGTCGAAAAACCAAAACCCGGCGGAGACCGCGGAACCGCTGTACGCCGGGGGCGGGGGGCCTCTCCCGCGGTCCCCGGGGACCACCCGGCCCCGCGCGGTGGCCGCCTGCAGAGGCGGGGCTGCGCCTCGAGGCGTAAGGTCGCCAGATCGGGGCATCAGTGTGCCTGCGCCGAGACGCCAAAAAGGGATGACGTTTATTCGCCAGACCGTTCATGCTGTTTTCAATTCGTGGTATAATTTATGATACGATCAAAACCCGATCCTTGGTTACCTTGCCCTTAGGTACTCAAAAATAATTGTGTTTGGTAGTTGGCAAAGTAACCAAAAAAAAAAAAAAAAAAAAAATCCAAAAACCCGTGAAACGGTAAACAACTATGAAGTGAAAATGTATTCCTCCTTTGTTTTCCTTCTGGAGTGCTCAGAACACCCTCTCATACCATTTCTCTCAGCCTGGAACCTAGTGTGGTCAGGTTCACAGCTAATAAACGAACCCTGAGATATTTAGTCGCTTGTTACGGTGATCACAGAAAATAGGCGACGAAACATGAAACTGCCAACGTCTACCTATTGATAAGAATCCTGTGATTTTATGTAATATTAATCTGAGAAGCCAGGATTATTTTATAGGTATTACCTTTATGAAGATGCCCTTACATACAAAGAAAAGGTTACTTTTAAGACTTCCCCAGAAAAACGAATAAATTATTTTTGTTCTTTATTAAAAAAAAAGGAAAACCATTAAGAGGTAAACTAGCAAGGTCATTATGGATATTTGTTTGCTTTTTTTTTTTTTTCCATACTTCTGTTTTACACCTAAGATACTTGTTTTCTGAAGAAAGACTTCGTTAGGTCAGCATGAGACAAAAACACGAATACGGTACTAATACAATATCGTTTTTAAAAAATAGATTGAGAGCTTTCCTGATTTTTCAACTTTTGAACAACATTTTTCTATTTAAGAAAAATTCAGAGAAATAATTCTGTCTATAACTCATAGAAGAAGTAATGACCATTAAAAGCTGGATGCCGTTCATTCAGAATCCATATATTTAATGCCATCATGTAGATAAGGCATTCTACTTAGAACTTTGAAAGATACAAAAATGAAAAAGACATTGTCTTTGCTCCCAAGAAAGGTGAGATCAGTAAGGGAAATGAGATATATGCAAATGGGAGGGAATAGTTAACTGGGCTAGGAGACTCCGTGCCAACCACTGTGTTAGGTGTGTATCTTTGTAGTCTGTGGACAGCAGCCTGGACATCACTGGCTGCCCCCGACCTAGTGAATCAGTCTTCATTTTAATGTATCTGTAGGTGATTTGTATGTACATTAAAGTTCGGGAAGCACTCATGGCATATCTCATTTATGGTTAACAGTTTTATGAATTAACTAATTGCAGTTTCAAGGGTATGATGAAATAAAGGCATTTTGTCAGGATAAAATAAGTAGAGACTCACTTTGTTGATAAGACTTTTCATGGAAATAGTCCATTACTATATCTGATTTTCAGCTACTATATTTTCAATTTTCATAAATTACATCTAACCAATTATCCGAATTGATTAAGTTTTGAGGATTCACTCAGCTAAACTCATAAAAGACTGATGTGCAAACCTGAATGATTTATTAGTTTAAATAGGGATATGTACATTGACCTGAAGGCTGATTTTGGTAATGTAATATACTGTTTTATGGGTACTAAGCTTTGGGTAGTGTGAATTTATATTTCAGAAGTCATTTGATGACCATGGAATCACACAAAAGAAGGAATAATTTTGAAGGATATGTTCATTACCCTGTAAGTTGCAAAAGGTCAGGGACCATTTCTGATCTGTTAATACTGAGTATTGTGCAGAGTGCTTGGCACATAGTAGGTAATCAATAAATATTTGTTGAATTCAGAACATTTGAATTAATCAAAGACAGCTTATGTTTTAACCAAAGTGCTGGGATCACGGGCATGAGTCACTATGCCTGGCCTAAAATCACTTTTTTAACTGAAAGAAGAATGTTTGAAATGGGCTAAGAAAAATTATTTTTGAAGTTTTATTATTTCTCCAAAGTTTCCTCAGCCAGAACATTTTTTGTTTTGTTCTTTCTTATCCTTCTGTTTTGTCAGTTTAAACGGAGAATCAATGCAATGGTTGATGCTTTGGCTCCTTAAATCTTATTGTTTCTGTCTCTTAGAGAATTTTATATAGGCTTGCAAGGATCTGTTTGTAATTAGATTCATGTCTAGGAAGCAAACTGCTTAGGTATCAAATTCTAACTTTTGGCAGCCAGTGAGCTTTGGAAACTTAACTTTTCAGTAAGGTGTAGATATTAAAAGCTCACTCTAGGATTTACTATTTTTGTTTGTATTGAAATATTCTTTGTTACTTTGCATGCTTTGATAACATTGCTTGACAAAGTGCCTCTAATTCAATTGTCGATTCCTAGGTGGAAGAGGTTTCACAAGGTTTGTGGTTTTGTTTTTGATTTCCTTCATTGTGCCACTCTTTTGAAAACCCAACATTTGGAAATATAAAGTAAAAAGCAAATTACAGATGCATATTACTTTATAAAAAAGCTTCTCTTAAATAATTTTTTTTTTTTTAGACAGGATCTTGCTGTGTTGCCCAGAATGGAATGTAGTGGTGCAATCATGGCTCACTGCAGCCTCGACCTCCTAGGCTCAAGCAATCCCCTCCCTCCTCAGCTTCCCAAGTAGCTGGGACTACAGACGCAAGCCACTATGTCCAACTAATTTTTTTTTAATTTATAGAGATAGAGTTTCACAGCGTTGGCTAGGCTGGTCTCGAACTCTTAAGCTCAAGATCTGCCTGCCTCGGCCTCCCAAAGTGCTGGGATTACAGGCATGAGCCACCGTGCCGGGTCTGATAGTCACTGTTGGTAGTGTAGAGTGTAGTCTGTGGGATGGTGCAAAGGTTGAACTTTGAAGTAAGATCTGAATTGGAATCCCATCTTCCCCAAGCTCTAATGATCTGATTTTAGCAGAGATGCTGAACCTAAAGAGCTTCAGGTTCTTCAGATGTAAAGTGGGGATAATGATACCTATTTCAAAATGTAATGGGGACAACGTTTTCTGATTCATTTTTACATCTCCAGCACCTACCACAGTGCCTGGCATCAAAGGAATGCTGAGGCCAGGGACAGTGGCTCACACCTGTAATCCCAGCACGTTGGGAGGCTGAGGCAGGTGGATCACTTGAAGTCAGGAATTCGAAACCAGCCTGCCCAACATGGTGAACCCCGTCTCTACTAAAAATACAAAAAATTAACTGAGTGTGCTGGTGCATGCCTGCAATCCCAGCTACTCAGGAGATTGAGGCAGGAGAATTGCTGGAACCCGGGAGGCGAAGGTTGCAGTGAGCTGAGATGGCAAGGCTGCTCTCCAGCCTGGGGGACAAAGCAAGACTCTGTCTTAAAAAAAAAATTTGGCTAGGTTCGGTGGCTCATGCCTATAATCCCAGCTCTTTGGGAGGCCGAGGTGGGTGGATCACGAGGTCAGGAGATCAAGACCATCCTGGCCAACATGGTGAAACCCCATCTCTACTAAAAATACAAAACAAATTAGCTGAGTGTGGTGGTGCGTGCCTGTATTCCCAGCTACGTGGGAGGCTGAGGCAGGGGAATCGCTTGAACCTGGGAGGTGGAGATTGCAGCGAGCCGAGATCGCGCCACTGCGCTCTAGCGTGGGCAACAGAGGGAGACTCCGTCTCAAAACAAAAATAAATAAATAAAATAAAATAAAATAAAGGGCTGAATCAATGGGAAGGAAAGTGGTACATATCTAACAAATTAGTAATTGGTAGTATCTGCTTAACATAAAACAAAAGAGTTAAGTGAAATAAGCCAGTCAAAAAGACAAATACCGTGTGATTCCACTTACTTGAGGTACCTAGAGAAGTCCAATTCATAGAGACAGAAAGATTGGTGGTGGCAGGAGCTATGGGAGAGGAAAATGGGAAGTCGTTTAAGGAGTAGAGTTTCAGTTTTGCAAGATGGAAGAAGTTCTAGAGATTGGTTGCACAACAGTGTGAATGTCCTTCACACTATTGAATTACATGGTGAAAAGTGGTTAAAACAGTCAGTTTTACATTATGTATATTTTACCACTTTTTTTTTTTTTTTTTTTTTTGAGGTGGAGTGTCGCTCTGTGGCCTGGGCTGGAGTGCAGAGGCATGATCTTGGCTCACTGCAGCCTCCATCTCCCAGCTTCAAGTGATTCTCCTGCCTCAGCCTCTCGAGTAGTTGGGATTATACAGGTGCCTGCCACCATGCCTGGCTATTTTTATTTTTATGTTATTTTATTTTCCACATCCAGTCTTAAAATTATACCTGAATTATTTTTATTTTTAATGGAGATGGGGTTTCACCATATTGGCCAGACTGGTCATGAACTCCTGACCGCCTGATCCACCTGCCTTGGCCTCCCAAAGTGCTGGGATTACAGGTGTGAGCCACCATGCCTGGCCTGTTTTACCACATTTTAATAAATCAAATAGAAAATGTTGAGTACATTCAGATTGAAAAAAAAAATTGGTTCATTGTTTTTTGAAAGCGATTTGAAAATTTGTGTTAAAGAATAAATGATGATGCCTGGGTGAGGTGGCTCACATCTGTAATCTCAGCACTTTGGGAGGCTAAGGCAGGAGGAGGACTGCCTGAGACCAGGAGTTTGAGACCAGCCTGGGCAACATAGTGAGACCTCGTCTTTGCTAAAAATAAATAATGATAAAGAAGTGATGAAAAACAAAAAAGAAGTGATACCCACATGCTCTGAGCTTTAAATATACTTCTGGATATTAATCCTTAGAAATATGTTCTGAAAAGAATAAAAAAGCTATAATCACAAAAATGATCAATATAAAGTTATCTATAAATTTGAAAATATAGATAAAACTCTCATGTCTTTTTTTTTTTTTTTTTTTTTTTTTTTTAAAGACGGGGTTTCACCATGTTGGTCAGGCTGGTCTTGAACTCCTGACCTCAGGTGATCCTGGCCTCCAAAGTACTTGGATTACAGGTGTGAGCCACCACGCCCGGCCAACACTTTCACGTCTAACAAATGGGGCATACAAAATAAATTATTGTATGTCGACTTGTTGGGTTGCAGCCAAATATGTAAAAATCATATGTGTAAATGGATAAGGACTATGTGGGGGTGCCCAGGAGATGATGGTAGTGGGGTGATTAGACTTTCAGGGGCACTTATTTTTAAAATCTCATTTTAATGTCAGTTCTACAGAACTTTGAAAACCCACTTAAGTATGCTAATTAAAAATTATTCTAAAAAAAAAAAATTATTCTTGACCAGGCATGGTGGCTTACAACTGTAATCTCAGCACTTTGGGAGACTGAGGGGGTGGGGATCACAAGATCAAGAGATTGAGACCATCCTGGCCAACATGGTGAAACCCCATCTCTACTAAAAGTACAAAAATTAGCTGGATTATGGTGGGAGGTGCCTGTGATCCCAGCTACTCAGGTGGCTGAGGCAGGAGAATCGCTTGAACCTTGGAGGCAGAGGTTGCAGTGAGCTGAGATCGTGCCACCGCACTCCAGCCTGGCAACAGACTCAAAAAAAAAACATTCTTACCCACTTGTGAAAATGTGCCCACTTGTGAAAATGTGTTTACCAGATCGTGTACTCGACAATACTTTGTAAACCCCTAGTATGGATTTTATAGATATTAAAAGTATAAAAAAGTAATTTTATTTTACTTTTTTATTTTTATTTTTTTCTCCCTGCCCCCCTACTTTTTAAATTTTATTTTTATTTATTTATTTTTTAAGACAAGATTTCACCATGTTGGTCAGGCTGGTCTTGAACTCCTGACCTCAGGTTATCTGCCCGCCTTGGCCTCCAAAGTGCTTGGATTACAGGCATGAGCCACCACACCCGGCCTATTTTATTTTTTTTTAAAGACAGGGTTTCACCATGTTGGTCAGGCAGGTCTTGAACTCCCGACCTCAGGTGATCCGCCTGCCTTGGCCTCCAAAGTGTGGATTACAGGCGTAAGCCTACTTTTTTTATTTTTTAAGAGATGAATTCTAGGCATGGTGGCTCATGCCTGTAATCCCAGCACTTTGGGAGGCTGAGGCAGGCAGGTTGCCTGAGGTCGGGAGTTCAAGATCAGCCTGACCCACATGGAGAAACTCCATCTTTACTAAAAATACAAAATTAGCTGGGCGTGGTGGTGCATGCCTGTCATCCCAGCTACTCAGGAGGCTGAGGCAGGAGAATCGCTTGAATCTGGGAGGTGGAGGTTACCATAAGTCAAGATGGTGACATTGCACTGCAGCCTTGGCAACAAGAGTAAAACTCCATCTCAAAAAAAAAAAAAAAAAAATGAGGTCTCACTGTCACCCTGGCTGGGGTGCAGTGACTCGATTATAGCCCATTGCACCCTCTACTTTCTGGGCTCAAGTGATCTCACTTTGGCCTCCAAAGTAGCTGGGACTACAGGGCGTGCCACTGTGCCCAGCTAACATTTTTATTTTTGTAGAGGTAAGATCTTGCTTTGTTGCCCAGGCTGGTCTCAAAGTCTGGCCTCAGACAATCCTCCCGCCTTGGCCTCCCAAAGTGCTGGGATTACAGGCTTGAGCCACTGAATCTGGCTCATAATTTTATTTTTTAAAATGCACTAGTGAAATTGGGAGTTTAAAAACCTAGGCTAGAATTTGGACATTGCCTTTTTCTTTTCCTTTTGAAGATTTTGTTTGTTAGTGTCAATTTCTCTTACCTTCAGTTCGAAGAATTTCCGTCTAATGAGGAAGATAGGCAGATGAGATAATGATGCAGTAATGTGATAAATGCTGTAATAGTTGCACATATGCAATGTCTGGGCGCCCAAGGAGAGTCACCTGTTCACACATACCCTTTTAAAATTATGGCCTCCTTTTATTCCCTCTCATAGTTACTTGTTTTTTTCCTCTTTCATACTATATTTTGTAATTACCTGTGGATGTGTTGTTTGATGTCTGCTTCTCCTTCTAGACGCTTAACTTCCAAGAGGATAGAGGTCATGCTCATGCTGTTATCTGCTGTTATATACCCAGAGCATGGCACATAGCTCAGTATTTGCTTGATGTTGAGTAAAAGTTGACTTTCTGGGGCCGGGCGCGGTGGCTCATGCCTGTAATCCAAGCACTTTGGAGGCCAAGGCCAGCGGATCACCTGAGGTCGGGAGTTCAAGACCTGCCTGACCAACATGGTGAAACCCCGTCTTTAAAAGTTGACTTTCTGAAGGAGATAACTCAAGATTATCTTTTTTTTTGAGACCTAGTCTTGCTCTTGTCACCCAGGCTGGAGTACAATGGCTCAATCTTGGTTCAGTGTAACCTCTGCTTCCTGTATTCAAGTGATTCTCATGTCTCCGCGTAGCTGGGACTACAGGTGTGTGCCACCATGCTCGGCTCAGTTTTTTCTATGTTCAGTAGAGATGGGGGTTTCACCATGTTGGCCAGGCTGATCTTAAACTCCTGACCTCAAATGATCTGCCCGCCTCAGCCTCCCAAAGTGCTAGGATTACAGGCGTGAGCCACTGTGGCAGCGCAGTTTTTGTATTTTCAGTAGAGATGGGGTTTCACCATGTTGGCCAGGCTGGTCTTGAACTCCTGACTTCAAATGATCCGCCTGCCTCGGCCTCCCAAAGTATTGGGATTATAGGCATGAGCCATGGCTCACAGTCCCAAGGTGTAATAGCCCAGAGAACAAGTAGGGGAAGGATATTTCAGGAAGAGAAGAAATGACATACTTGAAATCGTGAAAATTCAATATGGCTGAAATTTAGGACAGGTTAGGAGGTGGATATTTATTTTATTCTTAAAGCATTGGTAGGTGATTAAAAGTTTTTTGACAAGGTGGGAGGCTGAGGCAGGAGAATCACTTGAACCCGGGAAGTGGAAGTTGCAGTGAGCTGAGATCATGCCACTGAACTCCAGCCTGGGTGAGAGAGCAAGACTCTTGTTTCCAAAAAAAAAAAAAAAATTTTTTTTTTTAACAAGAGTCAATCGTATTTGTTGTTGAGAAAAATCACTTGAGCAAGTGTATTCAGTGGATTAGATGGACCACTATACTGGGACTCCAGGTTTGTCCAGAAAGATGAGACCCTGAACCAGAGTAGTAGAAGTCAGGAATGAAATAAGGGGATAGACCAGAGGAAATGGATAGATTCTTGTAATAGGTTGGATATGAATGTTGAGTCAGGTCAGGGACATGAATGACTCTAAGGTTGCTGGTTGGGTAACAAAGAATAAAGAGGAATAATAGAGCTATATAAGTAATAGTTCTAGTCTTGCACATGTTGAGTTGAGGTGCCTGTGGGACATCCAGGTTGAGACATAAAATAGCACTATGTGCTTGCTACTTAAATATCTGCTGAATGGAGAATGAGGGCCAGGCACGATGGCTCACTCCTGTAATCCCAGCACTTTGGGAGGCTGAGACAAGTGGATTGTCTGAGCTCAGGAGTTCAAGACCAGCCTAGGCAGCACGGTGAAACCAGTCCCTACTAAAATACAAAAAATTAGCCAGGCATGGGAGTATGCGCCTTTAATCCCAGCTTCTTGGGAGGCTGAGACAGGAGAATCGCTTGAATGCTGGAGGCGGAAGTTGTAGTAAACCAAGATTGCGCCACTGCACTCCAGCCTGGGTGACAGAGTGAGACTCCACCTCAAAAAAAAAAATGAGAATGATCTGTGTTGGGTTGGCTTGAATGTATCCCTCTATAAGTGGTTGTAGTCTTGGGAATGGTTGAGAATGTCCAGAGCAAATGGATAGAAAGAAAAATAATGTTGACTGAGGCCGGGCGCGGTGGCTCATGCCTATAATCCTAGCACTTTGGGAGGCCGAGGCAGGTGGATCACCTGAGGTCAGGAGTTCGAGACCAGCCCGACCAACATGGCAAAACCCCATCTCTACTAAAAATACAAAAATTAGCCAGGTGTGGTGATGGGTGCCTGTAATCTCAGTACTCAGGAGGCTGAAGCAGGAGAATGGCTTGAACCTGGGGGGTGGAGGTTGCAGTGAGTTGAGATCATGCCACTTCACTCCAGCCTGGGCAAAAGAGCAAGACTCCATCCCCGCCCCCCCCAAAAATATGTGACTGAAAGGAGAAGTGACTTCAGAACTGTGGGTAAAATCCAGTAGTTGAGCAGAGAAAAATAACTTGTGAATAAGACTGAAAGCAGAATTACAGAATCATGGGACAACAAGAATAGTGTCACAAAAGCCATGTAGGGGGAATTTCATGAAGGAAGTACCTAAAAATGTTGGGGTGAAACCCCCCAATAGTTAACGTTTATAGAGCATTTACTCTGAAGTAGGCACTGGGCTGAATGTTTTACACGTATTATGTCGTTTAATCCTTACAATAAATGTCTGTGGTAGGTGCCTCTGACACCCGCTTTCCACACGTGAGGAAATGGATGCTTACATAGGTAAAGCAGATGTGCAGTTTCAGCTCCGAAGGTCAGCACTTGGAAGTCACCACTCTGCTTGTTCCTGGAGCCAGAAACTGGAAGAAATATTTGTTAATTTTGGCCAGGTGTGGTGGCTTACGCCTGTAATCCTAGCACTTTGGGAGGCCAAGGCGGGCGGATCACGAGGTCAAGAGATCGAGACCATCCTGGCCAACATGGTGAAACCCTGTCTCCACTAAAAATACAAAAAAATTAGCTGGGCATGGTGCCATGTGCCTGTAGTCCCAGCTACTCAGGAGGCTGAGGCAAGAGAATCACTTGAACCTGGGAGGCGGAGGTTGCAGTGAGCCGAGATTGCATGACTGCACTCCAGCCTGGTGACAGAGACTCTAGCTCAAAAAAAAAAAAAAAGAAATATTTGTTAATTTTGACAAATGGCTGCAGGTTGTGTGTGGACTATGATGAGAGTGAGAAAACTTCTGGAGGCCTGCAGTCCCTCATACTTTCTCAGGTTTTTTAAATTTTTAAATTTTTATTTTTTTAGACTGAGCTGCCTGGAACTTTCTCACGTTTTACTTCTAGGAACCCCACCAGGTTATTCTGGTGAAGAGCCAAGCAAGGTTGGCTTAGCAGGGGAGGAGAAAGCAACCTTTTTGAAATATGCTAGTGCATTCTTCATAAAAAGGCCAACGTCAGTGCCCACTAGTCTGGTTTTATTTCAAGGCGTGGGAAAAAGCGAAAAACACTTGTGAAGGTCACAGCTCATTGACACAGATCCACTAAAAGACTGAGATTTAATTATCAGATGATAGAGTTCTCCTCACCCACACCTTACCACCACATCAACAGGAATACAGTTCAGTACAGTTAACAGTGAATTGCAGCTAGAAGACCTACAAGATGGAGTCTCTATTTAAGGACAAGTTCTTAGGGAAGCCCGAAGACAATAGGGAAACAAAAACAAGGACATGGCCGGGTGTGGTGGCTCATGCCTGTAATCCCAGCATTTTGGAAAGGCCAGGCGAGCAGATCACCTGAGGTCAGGAGTTCGAGACCAGCCTGGCCAACGTGGTGAAACTCCATCTGTACTAAAAATACAAAAATCAGCCAGGTGTGGTGGGAAGCACCTGTAATCTCAGTTACTCTGGAGGCTGAGGCAGGAGAATCCCTTGAACTTGGGAGGTAGAGGTTGCAGTAAGCTGAGAGTGTGCCACTGCACTCCAGCCTGGGGAATAAGAGCGAGATTGAGTCTTAAAAAAATAAGAAACAAGGACACTCGAGGAATCTGGCACCTACAGCTACAGCAGACATTAAACACAGCCCTGCGCTTGGCCAGATGGAGATGAAGCCTCACAGTAATGGCTGATCATTTCTAGCTTCCAACAAAAAAATGACAAGACACGCTAATGGGCAAGAAAAACACCGTCCAAAGAGACAAAACAAGCCTCAGAACCAGACTTAGATATATGATAACGGGTGTTTTGTAATTATCAAGGAATTTAAAGAACCATGATTAATATGTTAAAGGCTTCGGCTGGGCATGGTGACTCATGACTGTAATCCCAGCACTTTGGGAGGTTAAGGAGGGTGGATCACTTGAGGTCGGGAGTGTTAGACCAACATAGCCTACATGGCAAAATGCCATCTCTATAAAAAGACAAAAATTAGTTGGGTGTGGTGGCATGCGTTGGTAGTCCTAGCTACTTGGAAGCCTGAGGCAGGAGAATTACTTGAATCTGGGAGGCAGAGTTTGCAGTGAGCCAAGATGGCGCCATTCCACTCCAGCCTGGGCAAAAGAGTGAGACCCTGTCTCCAAAAAAAAAAAAAAAAATGATGGTCAGGAATTTTCCAAAAGATAGGTAAAGCAATTTGACCAAAGTCACATTACTACCGAGTAGTCACGAAGTGTGCACTCACATTCAAGTCTGTCTGACTTCAAAGTGAATGCTGTAATCCTCCATGCCTCACGCAGAGAAGTCCAGTGGAAATTTACATAAGGAAGCAAATAAAATCCACTCATGATCCTATTATGGAGAGCAGTGGTTCTCAAACATTAGGGTGCATCAGAATCATCTGCAACCCAGGCATGATGGCAGGTACCTGTAGTCTCAGCTATTCAGAAGCTGAGGTTAAGGATTGCTTGAGCGCAGGAGTTCGAGGCTGCAGTGAGCCATGATCCCACCACTTCACTGCAGCCTGGACAACAGAGTAAGATGCCAATCTCTTAGGAAAAAAAAAAAAGAAGAAGAAGAAGAAACGCATCTGGAAAGCTTGTTACAACGTAGATTGTTGGGTCTCAGCCTCAGTGATCTGGAATGGGGTCTGAAGGTTTGCATTTCCAGCATGCCACAGGATGAGCATGCTCTTAAGAAACCTCATCTAAAATTTAAAGTGAATTTTGCCATTTTAGTGTGTTTCCTTCCTGGCTTTCCCTAGGCAGATCTGTATTTTGTTTTACAAACTTGAGATAATATTGAATATGGTTTTATGTCCAGCTTTTTTCACTTACTATTAGACACATTTTTTTTGTGTCACAAGTATTTCTTAAAATCATATGAAAGAGTTGCATTTATTATATTAGGTTGGTGCAAAAGTAATTGTGGTTTTTGCTATTAAAAGTAATTGGGCCAGGTGTGGTGGCACCCGCCTGTAATTCCAGCATTTTGGGAGGCATGGCAAAAACTCGTATCTACCAATATATAAAAATTAGCTGGGCGTGGTGGCTCAGGCCTACAGTCCTAGCTACTTGGGGGGCTGAGGAGGGAGGATGGCTTGTACCTGGGAGGTGGAGGTTGCAGTGAGCCCAGATCGCGCCAGTGAACTCTAGCCTTGGCAACAGAGTGAGACTCTTATCTCAAAAACAAACACACAACAACAAAAAAACCCCAGAAGAGTTGAAAGGTGTTGATGATGAAATAGAATTAGGAAGATGAATTTGTTGGGATGATAGATTTGGAGGAGTGTAATCATGGAATCAGTAGAAGAGAGCAGTGAGAAGGAATAGAAGATTATGTGTCCTCAATAGAGTAGTAGTTTCTAATGTGAAGTTGAAACAAGGATGTCATCAGACAAGAGCGGGATGTGGCACATTCCGTAAGACGCTATGTAGCCCGGGCTCTTCAGCAAGCTAATTTCATGGGTGTGGGGAGGGGTGGGGAAGGATGGAGCACTGTTAGTTTCAAAGAGAAGAAAATAATATCTAACAGCCAAATGCAGTACATAATCTTTGATTGGATTTTAGTGTGAAAAAAATACCTCTGAGACATTTAGGGACAGATGGAGACATTTGAATATGGAATAGATATTAGATGATCTTAGTGAATTTTTGTTAATTTTTAAAGATATCGTAATAACGTTGGGATTATGCAGGAGAATGCCTTTATTTTTAGGAGACGCATGCTGAAGTATTTGGGGATGAATTTTCTAATGTCTGCAATTGATTTAGAGACAGAGACAAACAGAAGGAGGACTCAAAACATGGCAAGATATTAACAATAGTTTAATCTGGGTGGTGGGTATAGAGTTGTTTGTAATACTAAGTTTTCAACTTTTCTGTATGTTTGAAAATTTTCTTCATTAGTGAAGCTGGAAAAAAACATGGCAGGTTAGGAGTAAGGGGCTGTGAGCAGCAGTGGGGAGCTTTGTATTGCCAACCTTCTCCAAGACCCTGCTGTAGGTAAGCCATGGGAGAATGAGCAGCCAGTTCTCAAAGGGACTTCCATGGAGTTAATGACTTTACAGTAGTGCTTCCCAGCTTTTATCACTTTACAACCTAAACATTGGCTGTGCTCAGTGGCTCATGTGTGTAATCCCAGTACTTTGAGAGGCCAAGGTGGGAGGATCACTTGAGGCCAGGAGTTCAAAATCAGCCTGGTCAACACAGAGTGACCTTGTCTCTACAAATAAAAACAAAAATTAAAAAAATTAGCCAGGCATGGTGGTCTGTGCCTGTAGTTCCAGCTACTCAGGTGGCTGAGGCGGGAGGATTGCTCGAGCCTGGGAGTTTGATGCGGCAGTGAGCCATAGTCTCACCACAGTGCTTCAGCCTAGTGGCAGCACGCGACTGTCTCAAAAACAAACAAACACCCTGAACGTGGAAAATAATATTTGTGTGGCACACTAGGGTAAAACTGGATGAGCTTTGGGACATCTATATGGGGCTTGATTATATAAAAAAAATGATGTCGGCCGGGCGCGGTGGCTCACACCTGTAATCCCAGCACTTTGGGAGGCCGAGGCGGGTGGATCACGAGGTCAAGAGATCGAGACCATCCTGGTCAACATGGTGAAACCCCGTCTCTACTAAAAAACAAAAATTAGCTGGGCATGGTGGCACGTGCCTGTAGTCCCAGCTACTCGGGAGGCTGAGGCAGGAGAATTGCTTGAACCCAGGAGGCATAGGTTGCGGTGAGCCGAGATCACGCCATTGCACTCCAGCCTGGGTAACAAGAGCGAAACTCCGTCTCAAAAAAAAAAAAAAGAAAAAAAAAAAAAAAGAAAAAATTTTAAATTAAAATATGAATTAGGCCCCTACCTATCTAGAAAATGTAATCTCTTAACACTTTCTCACACTTAAAAAGATTTTTTTCAGAGCAAGATCCTGCAGGCTGCAGTGCAGTGGTGCCGTCAGAGCTCACTGCAGCCTGCAACGCCTGGGCTTAAGGGATCCTCCCAGGTCAGCCTCCCGAGTAGTTGGGACTACAGGCATGTGCCACTCTGCCTGCCTAATTTTTTTTTTTTTTTTAAGAGACAGAGAGAGAGAGAGAGTGTGTGTGTGTGTGTGTGTGTGTGTGTGTATAGAGATGAGGTCTTGCTAAGTTGCTCAGGCTGGTCCCAAACTCCTGGGCCCAAGCAGTCCCCCCAGCCTGACCTTTCAAAGTGCTAGTTACAGGTATGAGCCACTGTACCTGGCCCTCACAAAAATTTTTATAGTTTCCCAGTGATTCTGCTTTTTCACAGTGCCTTTGTGACTGG
Source organism: Alouatta palliata (assembly GCA_004027835.1). Lineage (NCBI taxonomy): Eukaryota > Metazoa > Chordata > Mammalia > Primates > Atelidae > Alouatta > Alouatta palliata. Next base: position 31,026 of record PVKV010018066.1, on the reverse strand, counting down.
CCCTCCTGCCTGGAATAGTTCAAACCAGTTGAAATTATACTTACATCCTCTAAAAACTTTTCCTTTAATTTATCAATATAACTTAGAACATTTTCTGATAATGCAAATGATTTTTAAATTGAGTTGAACTGTCTCATATCAGTTATTTCAAAGTAATGAAGATTTAATTTATATATGATGCGTGTGTTTTTTTTGTTTGTTTGTTTTTGAGACGGAGTCTCCCTCTGTTGCCCAGGCTGAAGCGCAGTGGCAGGATTTTGGCTTACTGCAACCTCCACCTTCTGGATTCAAATGATTCTCCTGCCTCAGCCTCCCGAGTTTCTGGGATTACAGGCGTGCGCCACTATGCCCAGCTAATTTTGGTATTTTTAGTAGATACGGGGTTTCACCATGTTGGCCAGGCTGGTCTTGAACTCCTGACCTCAGGTGCTCTGGCCACCTTGGCCTCCCAGAGTGCTGGGATTACAGGCATGAGCCACCGCGCCCAGCCTCTCATGCCTGTGTTTGTAGGGCCACACCACAAGCTTGGCCGCTACTGAAAGCAAGTATCAGTTGCAGAGGCATGGAAGTAGCTGACAGTATGTGAAGATACAGTTTTGGGGCTGCTTCCTGGAGCCGTGAGCCCTGTCGGTTTGAACTAGTTGCAGTGCACACTGGAACGAACATTATGCTCTTTGGGCTTCTCCATGAGCTCTATCCTGGGTAGTGGTGCGTTCTATATCTGGCCTCTGAAGTAGAGGACCACGTGATACATCACATACTTGGCAGTGTGGAGCAGTGGGTGCCTGATGGCATTTGTTGTGCTTAGCTCTGTGCGGACCAGGGGGCATGGCGTTGGATCCTGTGCTGCCCTGGTCCCCCTGTGGGAAGCTCTGGAATAGACTGCTTTCTGCTACCTGGCTTCATCTGGCCACACTGAGAGATGAGAGATAAGAGGATCAATATATTTTGGGGTGCCCCCCCCCTTTTTTTTTTTTTTTTGGAGATGGAGTCACCCAGACCGGAGTGCAATGGTGCGATCTCGGCTCACTACAACTTCTGCCTCCTGGCTTAAGTGATTCTCCTGCCTCAGCCACCTGAGTAGCTGGGACTACAGGTGTATGCTGCCACACCTGGCTAGTGTTTTGTATTTTAGTAGAGACAGGGTTTCACCGTGTTGCCCAGACTGGTCCCAAACTCCTGAGCTCAGGCAGTCTGCCTGCCTCAGCCTCCCAAAGTGCTAAGATTACAGGCGTGAGCCACCGTGTTCTGCCTTGGGGTGCGCCTTTAATCTATCCGCTTTACAGGCTGAGTATCCCTTATTTGAAATGCTTGGGACCAGAAGTATTTCGGATTTCCAATTTTTTTGCATTTTGAAATCTTTGCATATACATAATGAGATATCTTAGGAAAGCGATTCGAGTCTAAACCAGAAACTCATTTATATTTCATCTAAACCTTATAGACGTAGCCTGAAGGTAATTTTATGCAATATTTTAAATAATTTATAGATGAGACAAAGTTTCTGTACATAGAGCCATTAGAAGTGAAACTGTCACTATGTCAGCCACCCACGAGGACAATCACTGGTTGTTTGTCATCAACATCATTTCCTACCCTAAACTGATATGAATTTATATTGATGAGCAATCATCTTCTTATACTTATTTAAACAGAAGTACTTAGCAGTAAAAAATACGAAGTACCATGAATGAAGTGAGAAAGTAATGTGTTCAGGTTCTTAAGCAGCACGGTGGCATCCCCAGAACACCTGTGTCGGCTGCTGGCGACAGCAGATGCCTGACTTTCAGTCTCTGCCTGCAGTGCTGTGTTTTGATTGGAAAGTTACTGTATGTATACCGTACAGCTTGAGTGACCCTTATCTGAAATGCTTGGGACCTCAAAATGTTTTGGATTTTGGAGCATTTTGGATTTAGGATGTTCAGATTAGGGATGGTTAACTTGTATTCCAATGCCCAGTGGGTGAGGATTCCTGAATTAGGGAAGTCCTTGATTTCAATTACAGCATTAATTATTCCTGATAGATGATAATTTGAAAAAAGAGGCTCCATGATCAATGCTGTGTAAACAAAGTTAAGTTTCATTATTGTAGAACATTCCAAAGACTTTAATATACTGATATACACTATAAATCTCCATATAAAACTCCATATAAATATTATACAGAGACCATAATATTCAGAGGTTTCAGACATTTTTGATCACTGAAGCCTTTTATTGAGAAGCACTGGCCGGGCACGGTGAGTCACACCTGTAATCCCAGCACTTTGGGAGGCTGAGGCAGGTGGATCACGAGGTCAGGAGTTCCAAGAAAGCACCATGAGGAATGAGTGTTAAACAAAACACAATTTGAAAAAAAAAAGGAAAAAAAAAACCCAAAAACACAATTTGGAAAACATTGATAAGAGGTTATTAAAAATTAGTGCCTTGCAGGCTGTAAATGTACTTTAATTGGAGTGCTATTTTTTTTGTTCAAATGATTTTAATTATTGAAATGCACACTTTTAAAAATATGCAAGTAAAAGTTTGAAATCTAAAAAAAAAAGGTTAGTGCCTATTCTTTAGAAATGGAAAGATAAAATTATAAATTATAAGTTTTACCTAGTTCTTTTCTTTCTTTTTTTTTTTTTTTGAAATGGAGTCCAGCTCTTTTGCCCAGGCTGGAGTGCAGTGGTGCGATCTCGGCTCACTGCAACCTCAAGCAATTCTCCTGCCTCAGTCTCTGGAGTAGCTGGGACTACAGGCATGTGCCACCACACCCAGCTAATTTTTGTATTTTTAGTAGAAACGGGATTTCACCATCTTGGCCAGGCTGGAGTTTTACCTATTTCAAAACAAAAGTCAGCATTATACTTATTGGTAAAAGACTAGTGTTCCAGATGATTAAATAATAATAATGTTTTTATAAAATGGATTATCACTTTATGCATTAATGTTCCTTTGGTAGTTCTGGCTAGTGCCATAGTCATGACAGATAAATAAGAAGATACAATAAGAAAATAATGCAAAGTGTATTATTAGAAAATACAAAATAATCAACTGCAGGATTTTAATTAAAATTTTTCAGGAGCTATATAATCAATAGCAAACATTCAGTGTTTACTTCAAACACTTGAAATTACAGGATTCAAAAACAGATTTCATCACAATATCTACAAAATCCATAAAATACTCAGGCATCCTCTTCTTGGGGGATTGTGTGTGACTTAGAGAAGGAACCTCAAAATATGTAATATTGAATTTAGAGATCTATAAAGGCATATATGTATCTAAATATACATCCTTTAGATGTGAAAACTAAATATTCTAAAATGTTAATTCTCAATGTATAGTGATTGCAATAGCAATAAAACTTTCAATGGTATTTTGTTTGGAATTTCTAAATTGTATATGGATTTCTGTATTTCCTTTGGAATAAATTGGTATTGATGAACGTTCCTAAAAAGAGGCTAATAGAGTGGCAATACATAAAATACTATCATCATGGCACAAGACTAGAAATGTAAATCAGAATAGAATCAATAGCATGCACAATTGATAGAATTAATCTCAATCACGTAAAAGACTATAATATACGATAAAGTGCAAGGAAAGGAATCAAGCTCTCAGTAAATTAGGAAAAGCTAATTTAACCTTTCACTTTGAATCACATCAAAATAAATTTCAGATGGATTATTCAGTGTGTTGTCCGGTGTCTAAAACTAAAAACCACAGTAAATCTGTCTGTAAATTGTTGAAAACAGAATTAATTATTTGCCAGACCTTTAGAAAAAGGCTGATTTTTCTTTCTCTCCTTCTTGGGCCTTTCAAAGGATACATTTCTAAACTTTAAAGCATGAGAAGAAATCTCAACAGATGTGACTACCTGAAAATAAAGGAGAATGTACTTTTAAAATGACCTTAAATTTTAAAACCAAATGTCAGCTTTGTGCAGTGGCAGTGCTGGAACCAGAGGGATTTTCCCAGGATTCTGTTACGGCTGATAAGATCCTTCCTAGTCCAACTGTGTTCAACTCATTGAATTTCACAGAGATAAGACACATGTACAAAACGAATTGGGCGGGATTGTTCAATAAAGGATCGATTATAATAATGAAAAATTAGAAACAAACTAAACTTCCACAATTAGGGGATCGGTTAAATACATTTTGATAAAGTTCTATAATGGAATATCAGGCAGTCACTAAAAATAATAAGGTAATGAATATTTATTGAGAATGAAAGATCCAATTTGTTGCCGAGTAAGAAATTAGATTAGAGAACAACATTAAAAGTAGTTAACTCTGGACCAGGTGTGTGGGCTCACACCTGTAATCCCAGCACTTTGGGAGGCTGAGGGAGGTGGATCATTTGAAGTTAGGAGTTGGAGACAAGTCTGGTCAATATGGTGAAACCCTGTCTCTAGTAAAAATACAAAAGTTAGCCGGGCAGTAGTGGCACGGCACTGTAATCCCAGCTACTCCAGAAGCAGAATCGCTTGAGCCTAGAAGGTGGAGGTTAAGGTGAGTCAAGATCACACCACTGCACTCCAGCCAGGGCGACAGAGCAAGACTCCATCTCAAAAAAAAAAGAAGCAGTTAACTCTGGGTGGGATTTGAAGTGATTGTAACTTAAACTTTCATCTGTGTCTTTTTTTTTCCTCCATTAATTGTATATGATTTTGATAATCAGAAAGGAAATGAAGCTGTTTTCATTTTGGAAAAACAAGTGCAAGCAACTGACCTGGAAAACTGTTTGCAGTAACTTCGACATAGGGTTAAGTCTTTATGATTCACACAGCTCTTACGAATTATTAAGAAATAACTGAAGATTCCAGTAGGGTTGAGGAGAGAACACGGATAGACCATTCATAACATAGAAAACAGAGATCGTAAACAAACATATGGATCATTATTCAGATTCACTTGTAATCAAACAAGTGTAAATTTCAATAATGAGCCAAGATTCGTTGTTAAATTAGTGAAAGTTCATTGCTGTGTTATTTATAATAAGGAAAAAATAATATCAATAAATTGTGGTACCTTCTTTTGAAACTGTTAAAAATGGAAGGTTGTGTAAATTATGCTGTAACCTGGGAAAACAGAATATTTACGTGAAGGAATTGAGGCGTTAAGTAGTAACGGGTGGTGTGGGGTGGGGTGGGGAGCAGGGCAGGATTGTTCAGGTGAGGAAGATCTGGGCTCAGTCCAGCTCTGCCATTTAATAACTCTGTGATCTTGCTTGAGTTGCTTAGCCTCTCTGAGCTTTGGTTTATTTTTTTCTCTGTGGTTGTAAAAGTATATAAAGTACCTGACACAGAACCTGGTATGTAGTGTTTATTCAGTAAATATTTGTTGAATGAATGAGTGGTAGTTATTCAATGCTATATATAAAGGAATAATAGGTATGAAGAAAGACTGAAAGAAAACACAGCAAAATGATTAGTGGTATGTTAAGGTGAAGAAAATGTGAGTGATTTAAAAATTTCCTGTTTTCTACTATTTGGTGATACAATATTTCTAATTGAAATAATTACCTAAATTCATACCTAATCTCTTTCTTTCTGGGTGTCCTATTGTACTTACTGTTTGATAAATTTTGAGACCTTTTTCTTTTCTTTGAGACAAGGTCTAGCTCTGTTGCCAGGTTGGTGTGCAGTAGTGTGATCATGGCTCACTGCAGCCTCGACCTCCTGAGCTCAAGCAATCCTCCCGCCTGGGCCTCCCAAAGTGCTGGGATTACAGGCATGACCACCATGCTTGGCTAATTTTGTATTTTTAGTAGAGATGGGATTTCACTGTGTTGGCCAGGCTGGTCTCAAACTCCTGACCTCAGGTGATCCACCTGCCTTGGCCTCCCAAAGTGCTGGGATTACAGATGTGAGTCACCATGCCTAGCCAATTCTGGATATATTATAAAGAGCAGAACCAACAAGATTTGCTGATAAATTTGATGTTAGGTGCAGAGAGAAAGAAAAGGGTCAAGGCCAACTCCAAGGTGTTTGGCTGAGTGAAAGAATAAAGGAAATAATGTAATTAAGTCTCAAAATTGTGCTAAGCATGGACCACTATGCCTGGCTAATTTTGTATATATATATATATTTTTTAATTTTGTATTTTTAGTAGAGACGGGGTTTCTCCATGTTGGTCAGGCTGGTCTCCAACTCCCAATCTCAGGTGATCTACCTGCCTTGGCCTCCCAAAGTGCTGGGATTACCAGTGTGAGCCACCGCGCCCAACCCACAAAATCTGTTTTTCACTCTGCCTCTCAAGCTAGGACTCTACCCAAAGGACTTGAGAGAGAGACCGCTGCTGGGAATATTCTCTTACCGTGATTGGAGTGGTTCCATGAGTATATGCATATGTAAACACTTAATTAAGCTGGGTACTTCAGATTAGAGCACCTTTACAGTATGTGTATTATTCCTTAGAAAATAATGTTTAAAAATATAGTGTATTCTTTGACATCTCCAGAGGAAGTTAAACATGCTAAATGATACATAGAGATAAGGAAAGAGTTATTCATATATTTGCTTATTAAGATTTTTAGTCTGGTTATTAGAATCTTTGTTTTGAATTCGAAGCTAAAGTGAAATAATTTTTATTTACTTTGTCTTTTGCAGAGACAGTAGTAGCAGAATTTCACAAAAAAATCAAAGAGGCATTTGAAGTGTTTGACCATGAATCGAATAATACAGTGGATGTGAGGTTTGGAAATTTTTTTTTGGTTGCACTTCTAAATTACTGATACAAGTCATAAAATACAAGACAGTGATTTTCTCTTCTTTTTACACTGTACCTTGGATTTATTATGATATTTTTAAGTATTTTCTGTGCTCTGTAGAAGTTCTTTGCTAGCTATTGCTTTGATAAGTACTTATTCTTATTCTTCGTACTCTGGTATGAAGAAGATACTATATTCTCATTGCCTGTTCCAATGTATAACTGTAAACTCTGTGAGTGAGATGAACTCTTTTTAGCTTTACTGCTTGGCGTGTAGTTGGCTCAGGAAACAGTTGTTGAGTGAATGAAGAGCATTTGCTTTGTAAAACATGTAAATATGTATTATAAGGCCACGAATAGTATATTGCAAGGAAAGATTAATAATCCTTATCAATGGTACACTCCCCCTGTAAAATAGCAAAAAGAACCAAAACAGAAGAACATAAAAAGGCAAGAGAAAGATGTGAATACTGGTAGATCTGAAATGGGGGACACAGCTTGTGACTGAAACAAAACAAACCAAAACCCCCTCAAAAGATAGATTAGACGCTCAGAATTGTAGTGTTTGTGTTATACACATCAAAGAAAGGCAATGAAGCCCGGTGCGGTGCCTCACACCTGTAATCCCAGCACTTTGAAAGGCCAAGGCAGACAGATCACCTGAGGTTAGGAGTTCGAGACCAACCTGGCCAACATAGTGAAACCCTGTCTCTACTAAAAATACAAAGATTAGCCAGGTGTGGTGGCATTTTCTTGTAGTCCCAGCTACTCAGGAGGCTGAGGCAGGAGAATTGCTTGAACCTGGGAGGCGAAGGTTGCGGTGAGCTGAGATCTTACACCACTGTACTCCGGCCTGGGTAACAGAGTCAGACTCTGTCTAAAAAAAAAAAAA
>PVKV010018066.1:0-23333 GCA_004027835.1 Alouatta palliata | reverse complement strand
GCACCGTGTAGCACCATACCGCTCCGGTGGCTCTGATCATATTGCATTCTATGGGAATGACACTGTGGAACCCCAGGCCTTACCGTGGGTGTCCCAGTAGGAAATGAGTGGGTGGGGTGCTGGTGGTGGCGGTAGGGTTTGAGTCGGGGTGCAGCAGGCAGCCGTGGCCTGCAATGTGAATGACTAAATACATAAATGACAAGTGCCTTGACCTCAGACCTCTCCTTGAAGGGTTCTCCTCCTGGGGGCTGGGGACAGAGCTATTGGTAGAGAAGTCAGGGAAAATAAGGCTTTATGAGAGAGAAGGGGAAGGAGAGAAAAGAAGCCAGCATTTGCTTAAGGCTTGCCTTCTGCTGCACTACCTGTAGTTGGGTAGAAGAGGGTTCATGTGGGTTACCTCATTTTCATCTTTTTATTTCTGGGTTAAGGAAATCTCTAGTTTCCGGAGACGAGGAGAAGGTAAATAGTTTGCTCATTGTCACACCAGGGTTTTTCTAACTCCAAGTCTTTTGCTACGCTACATTGCCCACACTCCCACCTCTACCCTTTAAAGACATCAGGGGCTTCTCTCCTGCCTTCAGGCTTCCTGACAGTAGCAGTGAAAGGAAAATCTCCCCAATCCCTTAGAGCAGTGATGCCAGGCCTTTTCCCCCAATCCCTTAGAGCAGTGATGCCAGGCCTTTTCCCCCAATCCCTTAGAGCAGTGATGCCAGGCCTTTTTTGGTAAAAGGGCCAATTCAGTAAAAATAAACATGTTTATGGCTGCATCTTCTTTTCCATTGGAAGTTAAAATAACTTTACTGAGGCCCTGAGGGAAAGTGTATGTTCTTACAACTTAAAGAGTCTGCTTTATTAATTAAAGATGGTTACTAAGAAAATTATTATTGTTTTTAGCATTAAAATTTTGCTGCTGAGTATATTTGAGGAGTAACAAGTTGGATGAATGTAGATTTCTAATCATTATTGCTGTGTTCATTTGTACAGCACTTTAAAGTTTATAATGAATGTTCTCATGCTGCTGGTATCATTACCATCTACTCTTTTTTTAAAAAAATTATTATTTAATATTTTTTATTTGTTTTTAAATTTTTTTAAAGAGACGGGGTTTCGCCATGTTGCCCAGGCTGGAGTGCAGTGGCTGTTCACAGGCGTGATCCCACTACTGATCAGCACGGGAGTTTTGACCTGCTCCATTTCTGACCTAGGCCGCCGGTTCACCCCTGGTGGTCCCCAACTCCCAGGAGATCACCATATTGATGCCGAACTTAGTGTGGACACCCGATTGGCATAGCGCACTACAGTCCAAAACTCCTGCCTCCTGAGTGGCTGGGACTACAGGCACATGCCACCGCGCCTGGCTAAAAAAATTATCTTAGGGGTACGATCTTTAAATATAGGCTGGATTACAGTGGCTTGATCATAACTCACTGTAACCTTGAACTCCTGGTCCCAAGTGATATCCTCCTGCCTCAGCCTCCCAAGCAGCTAGGACTATAGGCACTCGCCACCATGCCCAGCTATTTATTATTTTTTGTAGTGACAGGGGTCTTGCTGTGTTGCCCAGGCTGATTCACCCCCCTCAGCCTCCCAAAGTGTTGGCATTACAGCTGGGAGCCACTGGACTCAACCACTCTTTATAAATTGGAAATTAAGCTTTAGAGGCTGAGGTGGGTGGATAACTTGAGGTCAGGAGTTTGAGACCAGTGTGGCCAACATGGTGAAACGCTGTCTCTACCAAGAAAATAAAAAAATTAGCTGGGGGTGGTGGTTCGCACCTGTAGTCCCAGCTACTTGGGAGGCTGAGGCAGGAGACTCGCTTGAACCAAGGAGGTGCAGGTTGCAGTGGACTGAGACTGAGTCACTGCCCTGCAGCCTGGGCAACACAGCAAGAGACAACACTGGGCAACAGAGTGAGACTCCTTCTTAACAACGAAAAAGAGAAATTTCAGGACAAAGAAGCAAAAAGGCTTGCCCCAGACCACACAATAGGTTAGCAACCAGCTTGGAGCTCAAGTTCATTTCTTCTTTGCCGGCAGCGCTGTCCAGTGAGACCGTGCACCCCGCAGCATGGCTCTGAGAACGCAGGGATGAGTAAGGTCCGGTCTTGCCTTTCCCAGCCTGTTTTCTCCATTTGTAAAAACAGTTGATCTGTCTGGAGTGTATTTTGGCTGGTGATTAAAAGTGAAAGCCTAGATAGACTTTTTTTTTTTTTTTTTCAAATTACTAAACAGTTTATTCTACTTACTTCTGGAATTGTTAGGCCTTCTTTATAACATGCTACATTTTATAGAAGTGGATCTAATTTGGGCCGTTTCTTATGTGCTGTACCACTGTACCTTTCAGCCTTATACTAGTTCAATACTATATTAACTGTTGTCAGTTTATAAAATGATTTAATATCTGATAGTTAAATATCTTTCTTTTTAAACATTTTAATTAAGGATTGAAGGCAGTATTCTGTGTCAGGATTGAGGAAAGTACATAAAAAAGAATGAAATCCTGTCATTTGTGGCAACCTGAGTGAGCCTGGAGGACGCTATGTTAACCAAAATAAGTCAGGCACAGAAAGATAAATACCACATGATCTCACTCCTATGTGGGAGCTAAAAAAAAAATTGAGTTCCTGTTAGAAGAGAGTAGAGCTGTGTGTTAGAGGATAGGATAGGCAGGGGAGGAGAGGCTGGCAGAGGCGGTGGATGCAAACGTGCAGCTGGATAAACGGAAGGAGTTCTGTTGTTCTGCCTCATTAGAGGGTGAATATGGTTAACTGTGATTTATTATATATTTTCCAAAAATAGAAGAGAGGATTTTGAATGTTCACAACTCAAGGAAATGAGATATGCTTTAGGTGGTGGATATGCCAGTTACCCTGATCATTTGATCATTACACATTGTGTACAAGTATTGAAGTATCACTCTGCATATCTCATAAATCTGTATGATTATTTGTCCACTAAAGGAAAAAAAGAAGGATTGAGTGGTGTAAAGAAGTGTCTTTGAATGGAGGGAGAGATTTATTTTTATTATTATTTTCTGAGATGGAGTCTTGTTCTGTCACCCAGGCTGGAGTGCAGTGGCACAATCTTGGCTCACTGCAACCTCCAACTCCCGGGTTCAAGCGATTCTTTTGCTCAGCCTCCTGAGTAGCTGGGATTACAGGCATGTGCCACCACGCCCGGCCAATTTTTTTGTATTTTTAGTAGAGACAGGGTTTCACCATATTTGTTAGGCTGATCTCGAACTCCTGATCTCAGGAGGTGATCCGCCTGCCTTGGCCTCCCAAAGTGCCGGGATTATAGGCGTGAACCACCAGCCCAGTCCATTTTGGGAAACACTTTAAGATAATCTTGTAAAGCTAAGCAGTTGTGGTTTTGTGGGCAGGCCAGAGAGCGCTTTCCTGGAGAGCCCCCAGGCATTGGCTGTTCCTCCCCTAACTGCTTTATCCGTCAGGTGGAAGTTTGGTGGTGCTTCTGTGTAGGGCTGACCTAGGCCCCCTGAGAGGTCTAGGTCTTAGAGTTTTGTGGTGGCTGCTCTCCCTTTCCCTTATCTCTGCTTTGCACAAATTGAAATATTTAATTTGAAATTTTATCACATTAGACAAAGGGAAAGTCTGGTATTGCAAATGCTGGGCAACCACCAGCCCACTGTCAAAAGTATACCACTGTCAAAAGCATTGTGAGATAGGCCCTGCAAATGTCCTTCCACCTTAGAGCGGCAGTCCTGAGGTCTGGGTTCAGACTTCCTGGCTTCCCGTCCCAGCTCTGTGACTGCCGGTACCTTACTTACTCCCTTTGTGCCTCCATTTGCCTCATAGGTTTGATAGCATAAGTAAGTAGTTCTCAAAGTGCCCCCAAAACCCTTTCAGGGATCTCTGAAGTCAAAACTATTTTCATAATAAATTTAAGACAGTATTTGTTATTTTCTTTTTTTTTTAATTTTTTTTTTCCTTTTTGTGGAGAACGGGGTCTTGCTATATTGCCCAGGCAGGTCTCAAACTCCTGGGCTCAAGCCATCCTCCTGCCTCTGCCTCCCTAAGAGCTGGAATTACAGGCATGAGCCACAGCTCCAGTCAGTATTTGTTCTTTTCATTCTCAGTTTTCCTGCGAGTATATGAAGCAGGAGCCGCCTCAAGAAACAGACCTCTGGAACACTGAACTGGGAAGGAAGGGGTGATTGATTCGGCTGGGAGCAAGGTGGTACAGTTGCCTAACAGCCAAGCTTGTCTAACAAAGGGAACCTCTGCCTTTATATAGGCTCACAACTCTAGATATTACATGTGAAAGGGTCTTAGGTTTACAGTTTCAGAAAGTACATGTGGGGGTCAGGATGGATGAAGTAAGCCTGGGGGTTTGAGCAAGATTGAATGGAAACCATAGAGGGTTACTCTTATCGTCCCACCCTTAAGATTGCCTGAAATCTTAAGGGTTGAGGGGGTTTAATCTTTAACCTCCAGGCCACTGACCTCATGCCTGCTGTATCTCAACTTTTACTTCCTCCTTCTTTGAGACAAGAGACAGGAAACAGGGGTTTCTTTCCTCATGTATACTGGAGTTTTTCTGAGGCGACATGACGTGCAGTTTTGCAGCAGATTGAATGCAGAACTAGAGAGGAGAAGCCAGCTGTCCTCTGTGAAGCCAGGCATTACATATTTACATGGTACATACAGAAAACAGGGCCATTCTTCTAAATATACTTTTTGTTTTGGAAAATATAGTTTAAAAACTATTTATGTAAACATATGGGTTTATGTAGGATTTCTAAGTGATTTAGTAAATACACATTTTAAAAATACATATTTTTAATACATATTTTAAAAATTATAAATACATATTTTTAAAATGTAAGGTTTAATTTCTAATATGATAAGATAGTAATAACTCACACAGACATAAACACTTTGAGTGCCTTGATAATTTGTGATAGTAAAAGGAGTTCTCAGACCAAAACGCTGGAGAACCACTCTTTTCGGCCGACATTTATAAAGCTCTTAGAACAACATTAGCTTGGGATTTAAAGTTAAGAACAATATTAGCTATTATAAATATTCTACTTTGTATATATACATAGTTTGTATTATTATTTTGAGACGGGGGTCTTACTGTGTGGCTCAAGCTGGAGTGGAGTGGCGCGATCTCGGCTCATTGTAACGTCCAACTTCTGGGTTCAAGCGATTCTCCTGCCTCAGCCTCTGAGTAGCTGGGATTGAAGGTGCCTGCCACCACGCCCGTCTCATTTTTGTATTTTTAGTAGAGACAGAGTATCGCTGAGTTGCCCAGGCTGGTCTCAAACTCCTGGCCTCAAGTCATCTGCCTGCCTCGGCCTCCCACAGTGCTGGGATTATAGGCATGAGCCACCGCACCCGGCCCCATTTTATGTTCCTAAAGTAAGTAATTCAGACTTGTTCTTCCCCTGTTTAATCTGGATGAGCAGTGTTACGTTATATGTAACAAAACTCTCATAAGAACTTTAAAATATGTATTTTATTTTAGAAACAGGCTCTCTTTATGTTGCCCAGGCTGGCGTTGAAATCCTGAGCCCAAGTGATCCTTCTGTCTCAGTCCTCCTGAGTAGCTGGGACTATAGGCACGTACCATACCTGGCTAGAACTTCCTAATTATTTCCATATGCTCCACATTGATTGCTTACGATCTAAAGCATTTTTTCCTTTTTCATTTCTTTATTAAACAGTTTTTGAAAGCTAGCTCCTTGAAAACCAATGGGGCGGTTTTCAATATCACTAATTAGGGATATTATGATTTTGCCTCATGTAAAACACAGACTTTTTTTTTTCTTTAAGACGGAGTTTCACTCTTGTCACCCAGGCTGGAGTGCAACAGCACAATCTTGGTTCACTGCAACCTCTGCCTCTTGGGTTCAAGTGATTCTCCTGCCTCAGCCTCCTAAGTAGCTGGGATTACAGGCATAAGTCACCATGCCCAGCCAATTTTTATGTTTTTAGTAGAGACAGGGTTTTATCATGTTGGCCAGGCTGGTCTTGAACTCCTGACCTCAGGTGATCCACCCGCGTTGGCCTCCCAAAGTGCTGGGATTACAGGCATGAGCCACCATGCCTGGCTTTTGTTTTTTTGTTTTTTTTTCCTAAGACAGTGCTGCTCTGTTGCCCAGGCTGGAGTGCAATGGAGCAATCTTGGCTCATTGCAATCTCCACCTCCCAAGTTCCAGTGATTCTCCTGCCTCAGCCTCCCGAGTAGCTGGGATTGCAGGCGCATGCCACCACGCCCAGCTATTTTTTTTTTCTGTACTTTTAGTGGAGATAGGGTTTCACCACGATGGCCACACTGGTCTTGAACTCCAGGTCTCAAGTGACCTACCTGCCTTGGCGTCCCAAAGTACTGGGATTACAGGCATAAGCCTACTTGGCTACATTTTCACTTACATATATTTTCCTGCTCTGTGTTTAGAAGTTAAGAAGACTGATCAAAAATTAAATGTTTGAATAGATGGTATATGTACATCGGATAAAATTATGAAGGTGGAAATAATATACAGTGATAAATAAACTTCTTTTTTACCTATCCAGTTTCCCTTTTTAAAGGCAAGGTTTGCTACAATTTTCTCTAATTCTTCCAGAGATTCTCCATGCAAATATGTATGTCGTGTGTGTGCGTGTGTGCATGTGTGTATTTTTTACTGTGGTAAAATATAGATAACCTAACGTTTACCAGTTTAGCATAGAATGCTGTGGCATTAACATCACTATACAACCATCACCGCTGTCCATTGTAGGCTTTTGATTTCCCAAACTGAAACTCTGTACTCGTTTAACAATAATTCCGTATCTCTCCCTGTTGCCGCCCGTGGCATCCACCGTGCTACTTTCTGTGTCTGTGAGTCTGATTATCCCAGGTGCCTCATACATAAATGGAAGAGTATAATATTTGTCCTTCTTGTGCTTGCTTTGGCAGCGTATATACTAAAATAGGAACAATACAGATAAGATTAGCATGGCCCCTGTGAGGATGATATGCAAATTTGTGAAATGTTCCATTTTTAAAAAACAAACAATATTTGTCCTTCTGTGTCTGGTTTATTTCACTTAGCGTAACGTTCTCAAGGTTCACCCATCTTGTTGCATGTGTCAGAATTTTATTCCTTTTCGAATAATAATATTCCATTGTATTTTTTCCCACATTTTGTTCATCCATCTGTCTATTGATGGACATTTGTGTTTTTTTCATCTTCTGACTATTGTGAATAATGCTGCTGTGAATATTGGTGTATAAATATCTGTTTGAGTCTCTGCTTTTTTTTTTTTTTTTTTTTTTTTTTTTTTTTTTTTTTTTTTTTTTTTTTTTTTTTTTTTTTTTTTTTTTTTTTTTTTTTTTTTTTTTTTTTTTTTTTTTTTTTTTTTTTTTTTTTTTTTTTTTTTTTTGAGATAGAGTTTTGCTCTTGTTGCCCAGGCTGGAGTGCAATGGCATGATCTCAGCTCACAGCAACCTCCACCTCCCAGGTTCAAGCGATTCTCCTGCCTCGGCCTCTCGAGTAGCTGGGACTACAGGCTCATGCCACAACATCCAGCTAATTTTGTATTTTTAGTAGAAACGAGGTTTCACTATGTTGATCAGGCTGGTCTTGAACTCCTGACCTCAGGTAGTCTACCCGCCTTGGCCTCCTAAAGTGGCAGGATCTCTGCTTGGCCTCCCAAAGTGAGTGTCTATCCAGGAGTGGAATTGCTGGATCACGTGGTAGTTCTGTGTTCGATATTTGAGGAGACACTGGACTGTTAGCCAAAGCGGCTGCACCATTTTGCATTCCCACCAGCAATGCAGAGGTTCTGGTTTCTTCACATCTTTGCCGGCACTTGCCATTTCTGTTGGTTCTTTTTGGAGGTGGGTGGTGGTGTTATTGTTTCTATAATAACCATCCTACTGGGTGTGAAGTGGTACCTCCCTGGGGCTTTGATTTGCATTTTCCTAATAATTCGTAATGTTGAGCATCTTTTCATGTAGTTACTGGCCATTTGTACATCTTTGGAGAAATGTCTCGTCTTTGCCCATTTTTAAACCAGGTTGTTTTCTTTTTTTTGTTTCTGAATTGTAGGATATGTGTTTATTTTTAACATGAATGGTAAGATACTAAATAAACCATTCTACACTCTGCTTCTTTTTTACTTATCAGTATATCTTGATTATTCTTTTAGTATATGCAAATCATCCTCATTTCATTGATGAATCATCATATATTGAATTAATCTCTCCACTAATGGACATCTAAGTTGTTTCCAGGCTTTTCTATAATAGTTCCTGCTACAGAGAAGATCTTAGTATGCATATCATCTCGCAAAAGTGAGAATTTTTTCTCAAATAAATGACTGGAAGGAAATATGTCACAGGGCTTGCCCATGTTTGGTGGGTATGGCTAACCTGATGGCACGGTCTCTCATCTCACATGAGAATACCTGTTTCCGCAGTCCTTCTTAAACGGTTTAATTATCAGGCATTGGGATTGTTTCTTCCAATCTGATATGTGAAAAATAGAAAATTAACTCAGTGTTAATTTTCTTTTCTTTTTGAGACAGTCTTGTTCTGTTGTCCAGGCTAGAGTGCAGTGGCACGATTTCAACTCACTGCAACCTTTGTCTCCCAGGTTCAAGCAATTCTCCTGTCTCAGCCTCCCAAGTAGCTGGGATCACAGGCTTGTGCCACCACGCCTGGATAATTTTTGTATTTTTAGTAGAGATGGGGTTTCACCATGTTGGTCAGGCTGGTCTCAAACTCCTGACCTCAGGTATCTTCCAGCCTTGGCCTCCCAAAGTGCTGGGATTACAGGCGTGAGCCACCACACCCGGCGTAATTTTTACTTTCTAAATTATGAGCATCTTTCATCTCTTACAGCGATTATATTTCCTTTTGTTGGAACTGATGGTTCATGATTTTTCCCCATTTTTATCACTGAATTATTTATCTTTTTATATATGAAAGATCTCAGTCTTAGTCCTGATATGTATGTCATCTGTCTTTTCACTCTACTTTTACTTTCTGGCATGCAGAATTTTTTTTTTAATTTAGTCAAATTATACACCTTTGGAGTATGGATTTAATTTTTGGAAATAAACGTCATTTAGAGTAGTTTTACTAGAATAAATTTAGGTTCCCCTAAGTAAAGCTACTTTGGTTGGGAAAAAATACACCCACAAGGAGTACCTCTAAACGAAAGAATCTAATTTTTCCATGTAGCTGATAAATTTAATTTGAAAGTGACTGTAATCTTATTCACAAACAAATCCAGGTTTTTGTAATCTAACAGAATAAAAGTAGACTCTAAGTCAGTAGACTCAGTTGCTGGCTCTGTCATGGATTTGTTATGTGCCAATTTCTTTTTATTTCGTTTTCCTTATCTATAAAATTGAAATAAAAATTCCTGTACCACTTAAGCCACAAGAGTATAAGAATATCAAATAAAAAATATCAACTTACATTTTTTTAAACACTCTATTCTAATCAATTTCAGAACATGTTGATACTTAAGAATTTGGTGAGCTAAGATGAGATAGGGCCCAATCCTGGAATAAAAGTGCCGACCTTTCCCCAGCCACACCCATCTGTCCTGTTCCTATGCTTTAGTGCGTTTACAGTGTGATCTTGTTTTTAGTATTCCAACCTATTCTGTGTAATATGGTTTGGCTGTGTCCCCACCCAGATCTCATCTTGAATTCTAGCTGCCATAATTCCCACGTGTCGTGGGAGGGAACCCAGTAAGAGGTAATTGAATCACAGGGGCAGGTTTTTCCCCATGGCATTCTCTTGAAAATGCGTAAGATGGTTTTATAAAGGGCAGCTCCCCTGCAGATGCTCTCTTGCCTGCTGCCATGTAAGATGTGCCTCTCCTTCTCCTTTGCCTTCCACCATGATTGTGAGGCCTCCCCAGCCATGTGGAACTGTAGGTCCATTAAACCACTTTTTCTTTATAAATCACCCAGTCTGGGGTATTTCTTCATAGCAGTATTAGCAGTATGAGAATGGACTAGTACACTGTGTTTACCTTATACCTGTCCCAGCTATAGGAGATTTTTTTCCCTAATCTTTTTTTTTTTTCTTTTGAGATTGAGTCTCACTCTGTCGCCCAGGCTGGAGTGCGGGGGCACCATGTTGGCTCATGCAACCTCCGTCTCCTAGATTCAAGCAATTCTCCTGCCTCAGCCTCCTATCTGGGATTATAGGTGCCCACCACCATGCCCATCTAATTTTTGTATTTTTAGTAGAGATGAGTTTTCACCCTGTTGGCCAGACTGGTCTTGAACTCCTGACATCAGGTGATCCACCTGCCTCAGTCTCCTAAAGTACTGAGATTACAGGTGTGAGCCACCGTGGTCAGCCTTTTCCTAATATTTTCCTAATCTTTAGACAAATTTTGCAGTCTAGCAGCACCAAGTATCCACTTGTTAATATAGCGAGTCTGTTTTTTCATTGCTTCGATCTTCAATTCAGTATGAGTCTCTGAGGCTCATGGTATCCAATGTTCATTTCTTTCACTGATAGGGAGACTTAAGCCTCAGTAGCAGTTGGCAGGAGCCTTGAGTGTACTAGGTCCTGTCTAAAATTCAGTAAGAAGTAGTAACAAGAATTTATTTGTAATGGATTAGAAATAACTTTTCCTAGGAGCACTAAGGTACTGTAAATATTACTTTTACTTCTTCACATGTAGTTCTGTTTTTGAAGAGATATTAAAACGACATTTTGCAATTCATGTTTATCAGGTAGTAAAAAGTATGAGCAGTGTGGAGAGATTACATGGGCAGTTTCCCCAAGGCAGTTATTATCTGAGAAAGCTGGAAGCTACTCAGAGAGCTTTTAAAAATGGTATAGTTACTGAGTCTGCACTTGTGCAGTGGAAAAACATAAAAGAGGAGTGGGGATTGTTGGGTCCACACACCCCTCAGTAAGAAATGAATTGCAAAAACAGGTTTAGGTATGAATGAAGTGAGTGATGAACTAAGATTACTTGTATAACTTGGATAAATCTCAAAAAACAATGTCAAATTTAAAAAATTACAAAAGGAAACATAGTACCATATATATACATTTTAAATACATAAAATAATAGTAAACATTGTTTATGATACCAAGATATGCATAGAAATGATAAGCCTTATCCTCAGAATAGCGGTGCGGTTGCATCTGAAGATGAAAGGAGAAGTGGGGTGGAATGTTAGCTGTTTCTGCATTGTTTCATTGTTAGGAAAAAAAATTTTGAAGAAAATGTGGCAAGATGTTAACATCTGTTCAGTCTTGGTATTGGCGGGCCATGCGCGGTGGCTCACGCCTGTAATCCCAGCACTTTGGGAGGCCAAAGAGGGCAGATAGATCATCTGTGGTCAAGAGTTCAAGACCATCCTGGCCAACACGGTGAAACCCTGTCTCTACTAAAAATACAAAAATTAGCTGGGCGTGGTGGTGCATGCCTGTAATCCCAGCTACTTGGGAGGCTGAGGCAGGAGAATCGCTTGAACCCAGGAAGCAGAGGTTGCAGTGAGCTGAGATCACACCACTGCACTCCAGCCTGGTGACAGAGTGAGACTGTGCCTCACACACGCAAAAAATCTTGGTATTGGCTGTCATCTTTTTTCCCGTACTTTTCTGTGAAATACTTTATAATTATACATAAAAATAAATATTTTTAAAAGAGTGATTTATATCTTATCTCTTTACCATCTCACTTTATAGTTGCTTTGTTAAGAATTGGTTTGTTTATCGTGGTTCTTTTGATGAACTGGAATTAAAGAAAAGAGTCGCCGCGCGCGGTGGCTCACGCCTGTAATCCCAGCACTTTGGGAGGCCGAGGCAGGCGGATCACGAGGTCAAGAGATCGAGACCATCCTGGTCAACACAGTGAAACCCCGTCTCTACTAAAAATACAAAAAAAATTAGCTGGGCGTGGTGGAGCGTGCCTGTAGTCCCAGCTACTCGGGAGGCTGAGGCAGGAGAATTGCTCTTGAACCTGGGCGGCGGAGGTTGCAGTGAGCCGAGGTTGCGCCACTGCACTCCAGCCTGGCACCTGGTGACAGAGTGAGACTCTGTCTCAAAAAAAAAAAAAAAAAAAAGAGTCAAAGAGAATTTTAAAAAATCATTCCAAATTCTACTACCTGAAATAATAATTGTTAATGTTAGATAGCTATTATTCTAGAGCTCTTTCTATCCATGGTAATGGAGTAAATGGATAGAAGGGTGGGGAATTAATAAGAAAGGAAGAAGGAGGAAAGGAAAGGAAGGAAAAAGATACAGAAGAAAAAATCTAGACTATAGTCTTCATGTGGGAAGGAGTTACTTTAATTTTATTTGAATATGACAAAAGAAAAACATTAAATTGAAGAAATGGAATCTCAAATGTTTGTTAGCCATAAGAGACATTATTTGAGTTCAGAAAAGATTTGATAAAAACATTAAGAGACTTTTTAAATGTATGCTTTTTTAAACTGTTTCAAATATAAAAAGTGTCAGTTGATTCCTTGCTGTGAAAGGTAAGGACATTTGCACTTCCAAAATTCTTTCTGTATTTTTTCTCCCAACCCCCAGTTTATCTTAGGTGTATTTTTATTTTACGCTGACAAAGTAGAATGTTCATACTTTGTTTAGTATTCACACATTTTTTTAGTTTTTTTGTATATTTGAATGAAATTACCGCTAACCATATTTTCTCATTTTTTTCCTCCATCCTTGAATTCTTTGATTTATTTTTGTTGTGTAGATTCTATTGACAATTTTATTTTTTCAGGAAGTGCTCATGGATGTTTTCTAGACTGGGTCCTACTCTGTCACCCAGGCAGGAGTGCAGTGGGTGCCACCACAGCCAACTGCAGCCTCAACCTCCTGGGCTCTTGCGATCCTCCTGCCTCAGCCTTCTGAGTAGCCGGGACTACAGGTACGCACTGCCACACCCAGCTAAATTTTAGTTTTTGTAGAGACAGTGTACCCTGTGTTGCCCAGGCTGGGCTCGAACTCCTAGGCTCATGCACTCTGCCTGCTCGGCCTCTCAAAGTGTTGAGATTACAGGCATCAGCCACCGTGCCCAGCCTTTTTTATCTTTAAAATGTTTGTTTTGTACTTGAATACTTTGTACTTGGATGACATCTTATAAATGTACACAGTCATTCCTCATGGCTAACAGGTGTTCCAGTGTGTAAGTACACCACAGTTTCACATATTTCCTAATTTTGGAAATTTAGGTTGTTTGTAATATGATGTCACTATAATTGCAACAAGGCTAAAATTATTAACGTGGAACTTTTCAAAGATCTTATTTCTTCCCTACACTGCCAAAAAATAAACCCTGGAAGCCCAATTTATTTTCTCTTTACCTTTTCCTAAAGAGGAATATTTTTTTTCTTGTTGGGAGAGGAGTTATGTCCATCTTTATAGTTAGGTCCTGAGAGCCGGATGTTAGGCAGGATAAAGAAGAAACCCACCGTGACCGAGACCAGGAGAGCAGTTTGTTAAAGATGGGGATGTGAGATTTGAGAGAGAGGAGTGGAATTAAGCAGTTACAGAATATGAAGGTAGCAATCAGGAAAGGGGATTACAGTTTAAAAGTTTTTCAATAGATAATATGTTCACATGTTTAAATCCGAAGAGAACGAAGTAAAAAGAGAAGTCTCTGTAACTCTTTTCCACCCATCATCTAGTTCCCCTCTAAAACACTGGTGTCCAGGGGTCACTCCAGATTCTATGCATGTACAAGGCAGTGCATGTGTACTGTTTGCTTCATTGAAATGGTTACTTACTTTCGTAATATGGTATGGTTCCCATGGAGCGATGGTTCCCATGGAGTGATGGTTCCCATGGAGCGATGGTTCCCATGGAGTGATGGTTCCCATGGAGTGGGGCCACATCTGTGATGAAGCTGATTTCATGTCTTTTCAGTAGCGTTCAGGCGTCTGGAATGGAGGTAGCTCTCCAGTTCAAGCTTAGGCTAAGTGGCAGGAATGCCATAAGCATTAACGTATTGGAGGACATCGCAAAGGGAATGGGGTCGGTCCGAGGAATCCTAGTAAGCTATGTGCCGGGCTTTATAGATGGAAGTTAATACGATGGCATTGTGACAAGAAAAAAATACTTGGATTCCAGCGTCCCTGTTCAGGGCCCGTAACTGGGTATTTTAATAAAGAAGACCATTTCTGTAACTTTGGAGGCCAACTTTGGTTGACTGTGGATTATAGCTATCTGTCTGTTTTTCAATTTTGAGACAGAGTCTCGCTCTGTCACCCAGGCTGGAGTGCAGTGGCCTTATCTCAGCTCATTCCAGCCTCCGCCTCCTGGGTCCAAGCAATTCTCCTGCTTCAGCCTCCCAAGTGGCTGGGATTACAGGTGCCCGCCACCATACCCAGCGAATTTTTGTATTTCTAGTAGAGAAGTGGTTTCATTATGTTGGCCAGGCTGGTCTCGAACTCCTGACCTCAGGTGATCTGCCCACCTTGGCCTCCCAAAGTGCTGGGGTTACAGGCATGAGCCACTGTGCCCAGCCCGGTCTGTTGTTGTTGTTTTTGGAAATGGAGTCTTGCTGTGTCACCTGGACTGGAGTGCAGTGGTGCGATCTCAGCTCAGTGCAACCTCCGCCTCCTGGGTTCAAGTGATTCTCCTGCCTCAGCCTCCCGAGTAGCCGGGATTACAGGCATGTGCCCCCATGTCCAGCTAATTTTTGTATGTTCAGTAGAGACGGGGTTTCACCACGTTGGCCAGGCCAGTCTCGAACTCCTGGCTTCAAGTGATCCACCCGCCTCAGCCTCCCAAAGTGCTGAGATTACAAGCATGAGCCACCGCGCCCGGCCTATTGTTGTTGTAATCTAGATCACGTGTAGATTTTGCTATGTGACTTCAAAAGTGGGGAGCTGGAGGCTTTCTGAGGATTGGTGGTTTCAGAGAGTGTACTTCCTGAGGCCTCTGGGTATAAAATTCCTGTGGCCTCTGGGTGTGTACCCTCTGTGGCTTCCAGATTCGTTCATCCTGCAGCCTCAACCTATTCTCCTTAACATAGGAAAGTAATATTAGATTCACTTGAAAAGTGTGGAAGACTTAATCCAATGCATCACGAAGAATAGCTCATGGTAATTTCATTATAAGCTCTGAAACATTGAATAGACACAAACCAAGAAGCGTTACTGTGTGTTCCTGTGGCCCAGACTTGTTTGGAAACTGGGCTCCTTTTCATCATTCTGTTGGTGATGCTCTGTCAGGTTGGATGGGACCAAATATTCTTTAAGTTTTCTCAGAACAAGTTTATTGGAAGGACAGATTTGGAAATAAGCGATAGCTGGTATTGTAAGTAATCCAGAGAGGATTTAAAATATATGGGAGGTTGTGCATTAAGGGAACACAGGGGCTCTAGTATTTCAAGTCACTCTGGTGACTCCACATCAACTAGTAACGTAACATGCTGGCGACTCTACCCCCCTGCTTTATTTCTGCTTTCCCAGTTTCTTCCTGTGTTGCTCCTGTGTTGGTCCTGGCTGTGTGGCTCCTGCCCCTTGGCATCCGCTTCCTCATGGCTTCAGATGCTTTATGATTCCGCGCCCTGCCTTCTCTCCCTGTGCACTTCCTCTTCTGTCTCTCTTCCATCTGGATGTCTTGCTTTAAAACTCCCAAGGAAGGAAGAGGAAAAGTCTGCTCTGGTCATTTGTCAGTATTCGGTAGTGCGTGCCTTTGTTGAGCAGAACTCAACTGCATCAGCCCCTCTCCTGCAGACCTGTAGGGGATGCCTTTCTTCAGTTAAGTGGCCATCTCTGCTTCAAGCAGCTTTGCCTAGAGAGGCAGAGCAAATGGTACAAAGCGCAGCGACCTACACATTCTGAGTCTCAGGAGGGAAGTGTGGATTGGCAGAGACCTTACCGCTCATCTTATATAGTTACTCCAACTCCTAATGAGGGTGTTCGAGCCTAATATTAGGCCATTCCAACCCAGTTTCTAGGCCAGCAGTTGGAACTCTGTGGTATACTCACTGTTTTATTACCATCCCCTCCCTGGTAGTGCTAGTGATTCATGTCATGGTGGTCAGCTGGGGTAGAGATCGAGTAGTCTAATTCTGTTTCCTCTCCTCCTGAGCATATAGCTTTACTGTAATTCCTAGATTCTCCTGCAGATAGAGGGGAGCTGGGAATTGTGGTCTAGCTAGACCATGTGACTTAGTTTTTGCCAATGAAATGTGGATGGAGATGATGTGTGCCGCTTCTAGGTCTGGTCCATGAAAACTTCCCATGTGGGAGGTGTTTTTCCTTTTATAGCTTGTTACATCCAATAGAGTGACATTAGAAGCCATCTGAAAATTACGGAACCACAAGATGGAAAAAGCTGGGTCCCTGTATGAGTTTCTGGAGGAAAGCTATCCACAGATCAGGAAAGTCCATTTTGGATTTTATGTGAGCCACCTCCATGACTATTGTGTTAAGCCACTGGAGGCTGGAGTTTGTTACAGCAGTGACTCTTATCCTCACATAGAGCCATTATTGATTTTACTCCACAGGGACCCAGGGAAGGGTTTGGGTCCTTTAGGTATCTTGGTGAGCACTGTCCCAGGTGGAAGCTGGTTAACAGGATGGCCCCATTCAGGGAGGGCTGATGGGGTGTAGAAGAGCCATCATCACTTTGCTACTTCTCATAAGCATGACATAGACTTCTCCATGAATCCCAAGCTGTGGATATCAGACACATTTGTGTAGATTCATGAGAGAGTTCAGGAGTTTTTTGAAATTGTCTCTGAATTTGTTTGCAGGAAGTAGGCGTAGTAAGTAGTGGTAGCACTTTATACACAGAGCAAGTACACTCCATTTTGACTGTGGTCAACTGTAGCAATAGAATTCAGTGTTTCCAATATCCCAGACAGAATAAGTAACAGAAACTTCATCCATTTCATCTCCATGTATAGTAAAGCGATATGTCTGAAAGGGAGGTGTAAGAAAAATAAGACCGATATGCATGCTGTTGAAATGGCTGTGAAAGGGAGAAGATTTGGTCATAGTCGCAGGGTCTAGGTAGCATGGGGATTCATTATTTTCATCTTTAAAGGAATTAGAAACAAGTGTTTAGGGATGCCATGCTGTAATGAAACCAGGCCAGAAGCCAGGTTGTAGATGCTGTAATTCAAGTAAGCTTTTGGTTAATTTAAAGGGATGGTAGTTACACCAGCTCCTAACCCATAGCCATCTTCTGTTTCATTTTTGTGATTACTGAGAAGTGACACCCAACTGTTTATTTTTTCTTAAAACTACTGAGTTCATTTTGTAACAGCTCCAGTTTCTACTGAGAGCTCATTTATGCCATATTTCCTTTGCTCACATAACTCTAACAGTGCTTGTTTTTTTACTGAAAGCTTCTATTTCTGTCTCTCCTAAGTTATAAACTTACTGATGACAAAATGTGTTTATTATTTGAGTTCTATAATGCATATGATGTTGTCTTTTTTCTGTATACAGTGCTGATAATATTAGCTGAGGTATGTAACTAGTTGTGTGGTGTTAGAAAACAAATCTGTAAAGGTGGGTGGGGCCCTTCAGTGGATGATCTTGTTTGATGCGCTAGGGTCCTGGATTTCGTTGTTTAAGCTGTACAAATCCATAATGCTGAGAAGGCAGAAGACTAGATTTGGGCTTTTAGAAAGAAAATCCTAGCCAGGTGTGGTGGTGCCTGCCTGTAGTCCCAGCTACTCAGGAGGCTGAGATGGAAGATTGCTTGAGCTTGGAAGTTCGAGACCAGCCTGGGCAACATCTCAGGATTTTTTTTAAAAAAAAAAGCAAAACAAAAAAAGAAAGCAAACTAGCTGTAGGATAGTAGCTCCATTGGCATGTGGACCAGAGCAGTGGTTCTTAATTCTGGGTGAGCTTCAGAGCTGCCTTATAGCGTGGCTAGTCTGGAACCTCATGCGAAAGAGCAACACAGAGCTGGCACACCTGGGGCCTCTCCAGCCCACCCGCACCTGGTGGCCGTTATGAACCCCCAGCCCACAGCCAGGCAGAATCCATGACATCTCCACAGGGGCAGGTGTGAGTAGCACACATGCCTTAGCCACACCCTGGCAAGTTACTGTCTCTTTCCATAACAAAGCTTTCCTGGCACTCACCCTGCCAACTGTATTCTGCTGAGATATCCTTTCTCTGAGGCAGTGAATGTGGAGTGCCCTTGTCTACACTGAGAGGACGTAAGGGTTATGGATGAAAAGGCCTCTATTATTATTTCAAAATATCCTCTCCACAAACGTCTCCTACATAAAAACAAAACAAAACAAAATTCCATCCACCAAAACCCCTGGCTAATGCCCTATGATTCACTGTCTTTCTCTTTATAACTAAGAATCTTTAAAAAAGTTTACTCTGGCCGGTCGTGGTGGCTCATGCCTGTAACCCCAGCACTTTGGGAGGCCAAGGCAGGCGGATCATGAGGTTAGGAGTTTGAGACCAGCCTGGCTAACATAGTGAAACCGTGTCTCTACTAAAAATATTAAAAAAGAATTAGTCCAGCATGGTGGTATGCGCCTGCAATCCCAGCCAGCTACTCAGGAGGCTGAGGCAGGAGAATCACTTGAACCTGGGAGGCGGAGGTTGCAGTGAGCCGAGATTGCGCCATTGCACTCCAGCCTGGGGCACACAGTGAGAATCTGTCTCCAAAGGAAAAAAAAAAAAAAATTGCATTTTATTGAGCACTCTGTTCCTTCTTCACCATGCAGTTTGTAATTTGACTTCTATCTCCCCATCCCATCCTGTTCAGACTGTTTTCCTGAGTTGTTAGTTGTCTCTTACTTTGCTTTTCATACCACTGTGTTTTGTTTTCTTTCTTTTTTTTCCTTTTTGAGACACAGTCTTGTTCTGTTGCCCCGGCTGGAGTGCAGTGGCATAGTCTTGACACAGTGCAGCCTCTGCCTCCTGGGTTCAAGTGATTCTCCTGCCTCAGCCTCCCAAGTAGCTGAAATTACAGGCATGTGCCACCACGCCTGGCTAATTTTTGTATTTTTAGTGGAGATGAGATTTCACCCTGTTGGCCAGGCCGGTCTTGAACTCCTGACCTCAAATAATCCACCTGCCTCAGCCTCCCAAAGTGCTGGGATTCCAAGTGTGAGCCTCCATGTCCAACATTGTTTTCATCCAACATCTCTGATTCTTTCTTCTCAGCTTCTGTTTCAGGACAATTATATTTCTATCTGGAGTATTAATGTCCACTAGAGTTTCATCTTCATCCTTCTCTTCATTGACACCCTCTCTGGGAAATCTCTTTTATACCTAAATCTGTATCTCAACCTGAAAAACATTTTTAAAGTCTATGTTTAAAAACCCTTCTTAGTTCAAAGGTAAAATTTTAGGAAAATTAAATTTAAAACTTAAAACAAAATAACAATAATAGAAACTAGATTTGAAAATGGAAATGACAGGCTAGGCATGGTGGCTCATGCCTGTAATCCCAGCACTTTGGGAGGCCAAGACAGGCAGATAACTTGAGGTCAGGAGTTCGAGACCAGCCTGGCCAACATGGTGAAACCCTGTCTCTACTAAAAATACAAAAATTAGCCAGGCATGGTGGTGGACTCCTATAATCCCACTTACTCAGGAGCCTGAGGCAGGAGAATTGCTTGAACCCAAGAGCAGAGGTTGCAGTGAACCAAGATCATACCGCTGCACTCCAGCCTGGGTGACAGTGAGACTCCATCGCAAAAAAAAAAAAAAAAAAAAGGAAAGAAGATGGAAATGATATTAGAATCTATGAGACACAACCAAATTAAGACTCATTAAATGCCTATATAAAGACAACCGAAAGTATGAAAAAAATGAATAGAACATCCAACTCAAAAAAAGCTAGAAAAAAATGTAAACTGAAAGAAAGCAGAAAGGAGAAATGAATGATGATTAAAAACAGAATTAATGGGGCTGGGAAACTGGGTAACAGTAGGAACCAAAAATGAAAGTTTTTTTTTTTTTTTTTTTTTTTGCAAAAGGCGAACAGAAAGATAAACCACTAGCAGTGTTTTATTTGGGAAAGTACAAATACAGGATAACTTGGGAGACATAATCATTAAAACATAGGAAATTTTAAAATATAATGAGAGTAGTTCATACAACTCTACACAAGCAAATTTGAATATCTAGCTAAAACAATTGACTTTCTAGTAAAATACAATTTGCCGGAACCAATCCTAGTCATATGTGTATAGATTGGAAAACTTAATATTGTTATGATGGCAATACTCCCCAAATTGATTAACAGATTCATTGCAATCGCTATCAAAATCCCAGTTCTTTTTTTTTTTTAAAGAAATTGACAGTTACTTCTAAAATTTTTATAGAAATGCAAGGAACCTAGAATAGCCAAAACAATCTTGAAAAAAGATCAGAAAGTGGAACTCCTGTTTCCCAATTTCAAAATTTACTAAAAAGCTACAATAATCAAGACTGTGAGCCGGGCGTGGTGGCTCACGCCTGTAATCCAAGCACTTTGGAAGCCAAGGTGGGTGGATCACCTGAGGTTCGGAGTTCAAGACCAGCCTAACCAACATGGTGAAACCCCATCTTAAAAAAAAAAAAAAAAAAACAAAAAAACCTAAAAAAACTAAAAAAACTAAAACTGGAAGCAAAAGTTTATTTTTGAGAAATGGCTCAAGTTTCTATGTTGTTAAAAATTCCTTTAGGAAGTCACTAAATAATCGTACTTAATTGGAAGAAAAAAATCCATGATGCTTACACAGTAAATATAAATAAATGCTATGTAATCCCAGCACTTTGGGAGGCCAAGGTGAGCGGATCACCTGAGGTCAGAAGTTCAAGACCAACCTGGCCATGATGAAACCCTGTCTCTACTAAAAATACAAAAAAAATTAGCTGGGTGTGGTGGCACATGTCTGTAATCCCAGCTTCCTGGGAGGCTGAGGCAGGGGAAATCTCTGGAACCCAGGAGGCGGAAGTTGCAGGGAGCTGAAATTGCGCCTCTGCACTCCAGTATGAGCAACAGAGCAAGACTCTTGTCTTAAAAAAAAAAAGATAAAAGATCGCAATAAAGAGATAAAACTATAAGACCCTTAGAAGAAAACATGGGTGTGAATGTTTGTGACCTTGGAGTAGACAGTAGTTTTTTAGATGCAATATCTAAATCAAGCAACCCAAGACAAAAATAGATACATTGAATTTCACCAAAATTAAAAAACTTTTGTGCCTTAAAGGACACTGTCAAGAAGGTAAAGAGACAAGCCACAGTGTGGGAGAAAATATTTGCAAATCACATATCTGGTAAGGTGTTTAGTATCTAGAATGTATAAAAAACTGACAACAATAAAAAGACAGCCCAATTAAAATGTGGACAAAGTATTTGAATAAACATTTCTCTAAAGAAGATATTTAATGGCCAAAAAAACACATGAAAATATGCTAAGCATCGTTAGTCATCAGGGAAATGCAAATCAAAACCGTAATGAAATACTACTTTAGATCCACTGGGATGGCTGTAATTTTAAAAATGAAAAATAGCAAATGTTGGTGAAAATATAAAGTGGTGCAACCACTTTAGAAAACAGTTTAGTAGTTCCTGAGAAAGTTAATGTAGAGTTAACATATGACCCAGCAAATTCATTGCTAGGCATATACTGAAGAAAAATGAAAAAAATATGTCCACACAAAAACTTGTGGATGAATGATCATAGTAGCACTATTTATAATAGCCAAAAAATAGAAACAACTCACATGTTAATCAGGTGTTGAATGGATAAATGAAATGTGATATATTCATAAAATAGAATATTATTCAGCTATAAAAATGAATGAAGTACTGATACGTGTAACAAAGCAGATGAACCTAGAAAACATTATGCTAAATGAAGGAAGCTGGACACAGAAGGCCACATGTGTATGACATTTACATGAAATGTCCAGAGCAGGCAAATCTGTAGACACACAGATTAGTGGTTGTGAGGAGGTAAAGGGAGGGAAGGATGGGTGTAAGTGCTAACAGATATGGGGATTCTTTACGGGGTGATGAAGATGTTCTAGGATTAGATGGTGATGGTAGCTTGACCTTGTGAATATACTAAAAACCACTGGGTCATACACTTAAAAAATCAGTTGATGAAAAAAGCAAAACCAACAAACTGATCTCATAAAGATAGAAAATCTAAATACACCAATTTACATGGAATCATTAGGCAAGTTTTCAGAGTTTTCTCACCAAATGGCTTCAATCCAGATAGTTTCACAGGAGAATTCTATCAAAGAAGAAAATTCTAATTCTGGTGCTACCTCATCTGTATCAGAGAACAGGACAAGAAGGAAAACCTCCAGATTCTTTTTCCAAAGTAAGTATAATGTTGACACCAAAACTTAATAAAGATTGCATTAAAAAATCTTACAGAACAATCTTACGGATATCTGTACAAAAATTGTAAATAAAATATTAGCAACAAAATTCAGTGGTACACTTAAGCAAACAGACGTTTATTCCGGAAATGTAAAAATAGTTATGTGTTGGGAAGTTTATTAATGTAATTCATTGTATAAACAGATCTGTGAAGAAAAATCATAGGCTCATCTCCACAGAGGCATTTGACAGAATTCACACATTCATAATTTTAAAGACTCAATAAAGTCAAAATTAAGGACATGCTTTGTTAGCATAAAATATGTGTGTTTCAGCCCAAAATCTAGTTTCATACTTAATAAGAAGGCACAAACAGCATTTTTGTTAATGTCAGGAATAAAATAAAGATATCCACATTTGCTGTTACTCGTTAGCATTGACTAGAGGTATTAACCATTACAATTAGACAAGTGGTAACAGACATAAGTATTTGATGTTAAATGGTAGAAGGCAGATGGAGAGATCCAAGATGGCCGATTAGGAGCAGCTGAGGATTGCAGCTCCCAGTGAAAGCGTGGAGGGTGAGTGGACGCCACATTCCCAGACGGATTTTTTTACCCACAGACCAGGAGATTCCCAGGGGGAGGAGCCCCACGGGTCGCCAGCGCACCTGGTTTGGCCGGCGCGGCTGGTTTGGCCGGCGCAGCTGTTTTCGCCGGCTCCGCTGTTTTCGCCTGCGTGGCCGTTTTCGCCGCCGCTGTTTGGAGCGGCGCCCTGGCGCAGCGGTTCCCAATACAAAAGACGTGGGTCCGGGTGCCGTTTTAGCTGGCAATTGGAGCTCCGGGAAGGCAGAGCAGCCCATTCATTTGATTAAAAAAGGGGACTGAAACAGACAGCCAGGCCAGGAGATTTCCCAGGCAAAAAAACGCCAGCGCGCGCAGTTTCAGCCGGTGCAGTGAGTCACCGCAGGGGAAATCATACAGATCCCGGCGCCTTGTCAACAGGCGGCTGGAACACCTGGGAGACAGTGACCATTCAACTTAAAAAAAAAAAAAAAAAACC